>JBBIGA010009328.1:0-15293 GCA_037576975.1 Alestes dentex | reverse complement strand
TTTTTTAATAAAAACAAAAAATAAATATTTCTCCTCTTTCAATTTAAAATAATGAAACATGTCGTAAAAACACCATTTTGTTGATCCTGATATTGTAACACAGTTAGCACTGTTTTTCACTAGTTTTCCTACAAAGCCAGAACATTTGCATGAAATCATAGGAAAACAAACACATATATACCTCTCCAGCAGAGAATCCTCCTCATAGAGCGGAGGCTGTGAAGAAACTGGACGAGTGTTAGTGAGAGCCTCCCATATGGTTACCTTAAAAAAGAGAGAGAGACAGACAGTGAGACAGAGTGGGTACAATGTTAGTAACTGTTCTAGTATTATATCTGAGTGTTGGCTTTATTTCTGGGTGCTGCTAATTATACAACATAGATAGTAAAAAATTTGATTTCAGTCTGTTTTATCAATCGCCAGATTAAAGATTATAAACCAGACTTGAGTTCAGAGGCAGGGAGTTGGGAAGTTTTAGGGCCACCTGGTCACTTTCTGTTCCAGCATCCAGCAGACTTTGCTGAATGGCGAACTGCAGGAGGTTGTCATCCTCATCTCTCATTGGCTCACTGCGGCCTGGACCAAGTGTGGTGTAATCCGGGGGAGGCTCGAACACAGAGGGGTCGACCTCACAGTGCAGGGGAGGAGGACTCTGACCTGAAAAAGACAATAAAATAAACAGATGGCTACAGAACTAATATTTTTAACATTTTAAAAATACTGCCTAAAATTTCATAAGCCCTTATAAAACAAACAGCTTTAAAAAGTACTACCTCAAGGAACACTTGTGGATTTTTTTACTTAAGATTTATATGCCACTTCTGTTGTGTAAGGACAGTTACCACTGCCAGTAATTCCCCTGTAGCTGAAAAAAACAAACCATCCGCTCATCCCATGTTTTTATCTGAAACCAAGGGTATAAATAGGGAGCCTGTTCCACTTTCACTACAGTAACAGCCTCTATTCTGCTGTGAAGGCTCTACACTAGATATTGAAATGTCCCTGTCAGCATTTGATTGTTTTCGGACATAAGAGTGTCAATGATGTCATGTACTGATGTTAGATGTTAAGTTCTGGATCACAAACTCCACTCCAGAATTCACTAATTACAAAATGTGTCTGGGATATTTTGGACATATAGCATAGCTGGTCCACACTGATGCTAACACATCTCCAGGTGAGAAGATGGTGATAATGATGAAATGATGTTGACTAAAGGGGTCAGTACCTGTGTCGGGGGCTCCTTGCGGGGAATGTACAGTAACAGAGCTGACTGGCTCATCGCAACCACACAGATTACTGAAGGTCACTCGTGCGTTCAATACATGGAACAGAGGGATCTCTGAGAGACAATAGAACAGAAAATGACACAGTGCGAACAGCAATTTTGAACCACCAATCCTGAAAGCTTTTTTTTTGGCCTATCTCACCTATTTTGACAGGGAAGCCAGGCGGCAAGCGCAAAGTGATGAAGTCACGCAGTTTGGCAAAGTGGGCATTAGAGATAGCCATGAGGTCGATGATGGGTGTCACCTGCTCAGCCAGTGAGAGAGGGTGTGCTTCACTTAGCCACAATGTGGCCTTAAACCTTAGAGACAGAAAAAGAGAGGGAACACAAAAACAATAAATTGTGTGTGATGGATGACAGAGAGAGGAATGAGAGCAACATTTTCAGCCTCTTGATGAAACTGGGGTTTCTGTGGCTTGCCGTAGACACAGGTACCTTTGCACTTTGCTGGTGAGCTCGATGGGCCGGCCGATGTCTCTGCCGTTCAGATTAAACTCAGGGTCGAAGTATTCCTCTGCTGTGATGGCTGTCGGGTTATGAGGACTGGCACACTGAGACACTTGACTCTGACAGTGAGTAGAACAAACCAACACTGTTAAAAGAGCACTGATTTGAAGACGATTGTTACAGGATGGGCAATATGACAATATTTAGTGTTATCATGATAAATTATATGTCACAGTATGCTTTTCTGAGCTTATCACGGATATCGTCAGTACTTCTAGAACACTGATCAACTGCATATTTCATTACAAATAGGGCATAATTAGTTTAACAGGATTTAATGCAGAGCAATATGTGACATGCTGAAAAAATGTATGTACACAGCATTTTTTACTATGGGACCACTGGTTGCTTTTGTCCATTCTATTTAACCAGATATCAGAAAAAAAAAATATCACTACATACTGTATATCATGACATTTCTTTAAGTATCATGATATCATTCTTGCCATATCGCCAATCCCTACTTATATTTTCATTATTGCTTGTATCGTTCACTTTCAAGCTTTAGTACTTTAGGTCAAAATAAGCCTAAAAATGGATAATAGCACCAAAAATGCTACTATGCTGATAGAGGCAGAAAGCACTAAGGAGTTTCAATGCAGTTCTATCATTAAATCAGTCCTTTCTATTTCAGTTCTCAAGGGATCTTTTTTTTACACCCTGATACTTTTTTACTTCTACGCACATTGTATTTTGCTATGCTACTTTTCCTTGACGTCAAAAGGCAGCAGGGTGTGGGAGCACTCCAAGCCACTATTGGTGGAACAATTAACGCTACATGATAAGCCGATGCTTATAAAAGCTTTTAGAGCTGATATTTTCAGAGATATACCTAGATATATTGAAAGTCCTTACAGTTCACTTTTCCTGTGTGAAAACTCCACAGACGGCTCTCACGATATAGGAGATCAGAGTCTGAAATTGGCCAGCATGCTAAGATTACTTGTTTAATCAGAAGCTCTGGTTAAAAGTGAGACTGCATTATTTCAATGCAATTACTAAGAATTACTGTGTATTTCATCCACTTCCCTTTGTAATCGACTAATTACAGAGGCTAAACTATGATCAATACCCATCGTAATACCTCCCTAACATATCTCTATCTACTTTAAAGTGCACTTATTGCTGACACAGAGATTTAACTGTGTCCACATGGCTTGTACAATCTCCTTAGAAATGCATTACCAATAGAATGGGGAGCTGTGGAGCATCTGCACATGAGCTTAAGATCACCAAGGCCAAGATTTTGCTAGAGGTAAAGAAAACTCTCAGGTAAATGTAGAGCTGAAGTAATGTCTGTTTTTCAGAACTCAGATTCTTCAAACCTGACCTCACTAATTACACAGGTCAACAAATTTTTTTTTGTAATCATCAGAAACCACAGCACACTTTTCTAACCCAGTTTTTCATGCTGATTTCAGATCTGCTTTCAGTTTTTTTTTCAGTCACATCAACTTATTGAATTATGAGCATATTGTAGTTTGCAATAGACTTGCATGTGGTTTTTATTAAACTGCAGGCTCCAATCAAGTAAATGTTTCACTATTTTCAGTGCGAAGTCAGAAACAGCGCACACTGTTTCTTTAAAAAACGCTTATAATATGATTATTATATGCTAATTATACCAACTATCATACAATATATAACTAGCTTCATCACAAATACTGTACGTGCCAGGGAAAAACTAAACACACATTTGAAATCAGCATGAAAAACACTACGAAACCCACATAAACTTATCTCAGATTGATTTTGGCCTGTTGACCTGTGTTATCTTGTGACTGAATACAGTAAAATCGTAAAGTCGTCTCGGAAGAGTAAATGATGTTTTGCAGGAAAAAGTAAGGATGAGGTAATGTCAACATTGCTCGATGGCGGGGCTAAAAACGGGCTGCAGCCGAGCTGACCGCATCACTGCTTTTTGATTGGCTGAGAAACGTTGTCAACTAACGGACGTGGAAAGGGGCCACTGTTTTTTACTGTCCGCACAAAAATACAACAATGACAATACAAACCAACAACTAAGAGGCTGACTAAGTACAAGCACTACTATCTATTTGGACTGAAGATTTCAGTGGGAGTTTCAAACACTGTAAGAAACACAAAGGTACACCAGGACATTGGTCACAAGTTCGGTGGGTTAGATATTCTTTGCACAGCTAAACAATGCAGAAAAACTCAAAACAAGACTATAACTAATAAAAGCCCATAATAACAAAGGCGGCTCTGACAGAAAACTTTTCGTTGGTACGACTTCATGGATGTGGTTTTGGAACAATGACTGGCCATAAACTGTGGGGAGAGAATTGTGCTGCAAACGCATGAGAAACACCGTTACTGGGCTGAAATACACTTGGACGGCAGAAGTTTAACAGTCTATCCTGCCATGAAACCTGTTGGAATCAATACACAATTCACAATACAGGACCAGTGCATTCCATATGGTGATGAAGCATGTCTAAAATTATATTCCTCACCCCGTTATTAGACACATGCTGCTCTGCAATTCCAAGGAAGGACTGAAGAGGGGTTCTGGATCCTGGAGAAGTAAATGAGCAAAAGCGAGAAAGAAAAGGGGAAATAATGCACAACTTCAGGCTGTTTGGTGTTAAAAGTCACTGTTCATTTCAGTTCCGTTTGGGGGTGTGTGTACCTTTGCATCTGGACTTATCTTGATCAGAGAGATGTTCGGTTCGAGAGCGTGTCACCAGCTCCACGTTACTAGCACTGTAAACCTTCATACCACAGCACATAAAACACACATAAAGAGCTAACCTACTAAGACTGACAACAGAATAGATATGTGTTTCTCACTACTGCTTGGAAAAGAACCTATATAGCTCAAAAACAAGCTTAGGTTAAAAAATAAATAAATAAATAATAATAAAAAAAAGCCGCGCAATCAATAATCTGAAAGGTACTGATCTCACCTTTGCTTCGTAACCACTGACAACCTCTGTTTTCTCAGAGCGCCAGCCCCAAATTCCAGATTTGTTCCTGGAAACATCATGAGCCAGGAGTCACAGACGTTCTTTTGTTTCTGATTAGGTAAATATAAACACATTGTGTATGTGTGTTTGAGACTGTAAACAAGACTCTATAAAGATAAGAGAACCAGAAGCGTGGAGCAGGGCTGGGTATGTGTGTGTCTGGGTGTATTTGTACCTCTCAAAGGCGATGTTGCGAGTGTTGAGGTGAGTGGAAACAATAGGTGAGGTGAGTCTCTGTGCTGTGTTCTCTTGCGAGGGCAACATGGCGGCGAGAAGAGAAGGAGCATCGCGTGGGGAAAGAGACAGCGGTTCTGTGTACACCACCTGCTTCTCATGGTCCACCTCCATCACCATGGCCCCACCGTCTGGAACACACGCAATGTTATGTTACACAATACAATAAGACTAAGAATAGGTCAAAGTCAGTAGCAATAAATGGTATTACGCTGAATTTCTTCATCTCCTTAGACAATGAATCTACACACTGAACTGCACAGGGGCAACTGGTGGCCTAGTGGTTAGGGAGTTGCCCCTGCGATCGGAAGGCTGTGGGTTTGAATCCCAGGACTACTAGTGGCACCACTGAGGTACCCTTGAGCAAGGTACCGTCCCCACACACGGATCCCCTGCAGCTGCGTCGGTGGCTGCCCCCGCTTCACTTGGCGAATGGGTTAAATACAAAGAAAGAATTCCACATTGATCACACTGTGTGCTGTGCTGTGGCGTGTTCACGCATGACTGTGAGGTGCCACCTTACTTTACTTTTACATTTCAACTGCCACTGTTGACACCTTTATTTATTATTATATACTGCACATTCTCTGCCCAGCTGCTGTTATTATTTGCACAATTATGATTTCCTTCGGTCTACCTCTATTCTACATTTTTGCACCCGTAACAACGCCACTGCTACAAAACTGTATCTGTCATGATTTTGTATTCTTTCAAGCATTGACTTCACTAAACACTGTCCTGTTGCTTTGCTGCTTGTGTTTTTCTTGCTCTCTGTTTCCTGCTCTCTTTGCACTCATGTGTATTTGTGTGTTTGCACTTATGTAGTCTTGTGATGTTTCTGTTTTTGCTCTTGTGTTGCACCATGTCCTGGAGGAACGTTGTTTCATTTCACTGTGTACTGTGTATATGGCTGAAATGACAATAAACCTACTTGACTTGACCTGTGCTAAATAACCTATCCTTGCTCCAGCCCAGATATGTTCTTATATAACTATTGCAAAGCCAGACATCTTGACAGAACATCTCACTCAACCTGGTGAGGAATTGTTTACAGTCGCTACGTAAAGATGAACTGCCAGGTAAAAATGTAATGCTGGGCTAAGCTGTAATTAAAACTGGACTAGACAGAAATAAGAACAGCCAGTACTGTAACAAATCTAGCCCAAAATAGCACAGACTCACACTGTGATTTGCTCCAGAGGGCAGGGCCCTACTCAGCCCCACCCACACATACCTAACAATTAAAACAATGTCATTCAACTGAACAACACCGGTTATCTTGTTACAATGGCACCTGTCAAGGTGTGGGATATATCAAGTAGCAAGTGAACAATAACTTCTTTAGGCTGATTTGATGAAAGAAGAAAAATGGGCAAGTGAAATGATCTGAGCATCACTGACAACAACCAAATTGTGATGGCTAGGCGACTGGGTAAGAGCATCTGGGAAATGGCAGCTCCCTTGGTATGCAGTGGTTAGTACCAATATAGGTCCAAGGAAGGACATCCAGTACACCACCAATCTCAATGAAGAGCTACTGTAGCGTAAATTACCGGAAAAGTTAATGCTGGGTGTAATAGAAAGGTGTCAGAATACACAGAGTATCACAGCTAGCTGCAGACCGGTCAGAGTGCCCTTGCTAACCGCTGTCCGATACCCAAAGTGCTTACAATGGGCATGTGAGCATCAGAACTGGACCATGGAGCAATGGTGGCCTGGTCTGATGAATCACTGTTTTTTTTTACATCATGTGGACAAACCAGTGTGTGTGTGTGTGTGTGTATTGATTATTTGGGGGAGGGGTGGCACCAGAGAGGAAGCCGGCAGTGGCAGTGTGATGCTTTGGGCAATGTTCTGCTGGGACAACTTGGGTCCTGGCATTCATGTGGAAGTTAGATCCACCTATCAGCATTTTTGCAGACCAAGTGCACTCTTCATGGCAACAATCCTCCCCAAAGGCAGAGTACTGTGCTCTAGCTCCATACAAAAAGTAGTGGTTTGAGAAACACAACAGAAAGTTTACAGCTTTGTCTTGTTCTCCGAATTCCCTAAATTTCAATCTCACTGAGCATCTGTGTGATGTGTTGGACAAATTAGTCCAATCCACTGACTTAAAAACAAAAACAAAAACAAACTGAGTGACATAACCTACTCATCAGATGAAATTATTTATTTGTCAACATTCTGTAAAGTCTCCCAAGCCTAATAAAAGCAACTGTGAAAGAAAGCATTTGTGGGTGGAAGACAGATAACTCATTCATTCATGGTTTCCGCAAGAGCATTTTGGGGCATTTTAAGGGTTGCCTTACAGCTGAATGTGTTATTCTCACTCACCTCCGCCCTTAAATATGTAGCTGCGACGTCCCTTGAGCCAGGTCATATGCTCAAAGCCCAGGAGGGTAGTGTCCACTCGCAAACACGAACCACTTTTCCACACACGGTACACGTCACTCGGACACACCTTAGATACCAGAGGCACTGGAAGAGAAAAAGAGAAATGCGGGAGATAGTAAGAACAGAGGATGCAAAACAAGCAAAAAAAGAGAGAAAGAAAAACATAGACAGAAAGAAATAGTGAGCTATTCTTGAAGGGGTAGCATATGTGGAGCTGTCCACTAGTGTGGTGCTGAAATGGTTAACATGAAGGCCTATAGCCACAGAGAGGAAGAGAAATGAAGGAAAAAGAGAGAGCAAAAGAGAAAAAGAGGAAGAGATAGATGGCAGGTGTATGTGTGATATGGGCCTGTGTAGTGGTGTGCTGTGTCTTACCCCAGCTTGTAAACTCCCACTTCATCTCCACGTAGAAATCCCGTGCCTAAAACGCGCAAATCTTTCATCAGTGAGCTTTGAGATTTTATGATCCACGTTTTAATCACTAAACTACTTCTTTACCTGTCTCAGTTTGCTGAGAAGCTCAGGGATCCCTGCGAGCCTCTCGGTGGCTCTTTTGAAGTCTCTGTACTGGAGGACCAGCTGCACCAGCTCTGGGTCTCCTGTGCTCACGGCTTCCTGCAATACTACACACATCATTTTAAACCAACCTCAGTCCTGAACATTACTCCATCCATTTATTCAGCCAGTTTAGGGACTCAAGTCTTGTTACAGTGTGGTGTGAGAGGGGTTGGCTCACCTGTCCAGCCCTGGGAATTGCAGTGTGTTGGGTCTGCGTTGTGTCTCAGCAGCACTCGGGCAGACTCCAGGTGACCGAGACAGACGGCGAGCTCCAAAGGAGTACGTCCACGAGGATCCACGCGTTCCACATCCTGCTGTAGGAGAAAACACACACACACACACACACACACACACACAGTGACCATTCCCTGATGGCACAACCATGACCCGAACATGCACCATCAGTTCTCTTACCTCTTTTTTCTTCAGTTCTCTATCAAGCTCCAGGTACTGGTTGTTCCAGACCAGATAATGCAAAGGAAACGCCTCTTGAGCCATTTTCCTCTCTTTTTCCTGCACAACTGATCCAAGATTTCAGGGTTTCTTCTGTTTGCTTCTGCAGTTTACCAGTAAATGTATGTGATGCATGAAGGGCTGCTGGTCACCCTCACAGAGAAACACCTCTCCAGTAGTTTAGGAACCGTTTATGTACCAAAAACTGGACCAAACACCCAAAGCCCCATAACCAATGCTATTCATAACTGGAAAACGAGTCCTAACAGCTTCCTCAGCGTCATCCCTTCACAAAAACGGGCTATAACTGCTACAACTGGGCTAAAATCTTTCCCCGTAATGATGACAGTAACCTATAGACGTTAATTAACTGGCCGAGGTTAAATACAGGCTTGTCATCAACAAAACCGAGCAATTTTCATTAAAAAAAAATCACCTAACACCAGAAGCCTTACCTGGCAGCCATTAGCTAGCTAGCAAGCTGAGGAATTATGAAGTTTTATATATAATTTGCCCATTTAGAGGAGAAAACGTGATCGCTAATGCGTTAAATCGTTAATATTTCCGACCAAAAAGTTAAAATTAATAGACTGTCCGGCGAAAATCGTTTATTCTGCCACAAATTCATGTTTGTTGACCTAGCACTTAGCTAGCTAGCCAACGGCTACATATCGCTATTAGCTTTAGGAGGCGTTGTTTACATTTAAGCCCTAGTCAAGAAGAAATTAATGGATATTTGTTGCTGGAAACGAGCCCTAAAGATATAAAATAAGTCACTTATGTTATGGATAGGTGGATAAATTAGTGACAAAAAGAAAAAAGAGAGCAGAGGCCTGTTTTCTTCTCAGCATCCAGGTCAGAAGAGCTGCAGCTGTTCTTTCAGTGCAGATCCAGATGCACAGCCAGGCTGCAGGGCTGGAGAACATCATCACAACATCATGGAGAAGTTTCTTCTAAATGTCGCTCCCGAAAGAAAGGTTCTGAGGCCTTGCTGGCACCTCCACTCCAGTTCTAAACCCTTTATTTATCAGTGCACGTCCCTCTCTCTGGTGTGAGAGAGCAAGACCAGCCTTTGCTCCACTGGAACACAGAGGGGCACATCCCAATCTTCATCACTACTGTCATTAACAGGGAAATAAAAAAAGGTTTTACTCCGATTTATCTAAAAAATGAAATAACTAAAATGAGATACTACAGAAGATTAACCTTTTAGAAGGTGCTCCAAATTAAAAACTTAAATGCTGAGTTAATAAAATCAAGTTTTACCCTAATTTATGACAGATTCTTACCTTGAGATTTTCCCTTTAGATGGTGCTCCCAATTAAAAACTTGCACATCGAGAAAATATAATCAAAGGTTTTACCCTAATTTAGCTAAAAATAACAACTAAAGTGAGATGTTATAGATTTTTTAGATGGTGCTTGTAGACAAAAACTTGCAATTTGACTAATCATAATAAAATGTTCTCTTCTAATATCACAAATATCAATCTTATTTTATCATCTTTATTCTTTTTTTGAAAAACAAAGTGGAAAAAAAACAAAGCAACATTTCCCAAAAAAATAATTACATTGCTACAGTTTCTCTGGCATACTACATAAAGGAAATACATTTACACAAGGTTGTATATATATATATATATTTTATATATATATATTTATTTATATAGCTCTCTACACTCTTTTCAGAGGACACCAGAAAGGTATTCCTCTTGAAAAATAAAGTCAGAGGTTTAGGAGAGGAGTGAAATGAAAATGCAACACTTTCATGCTGCCAAGATAAACCAACAAAATGAGACCAAGGAGTTATATTGTCAAAAAGAAAGGGTTGGGAGGGTTCAGGAGAGGCATGCAAACAACAGGCCTGACCAATAATAGAAAAAAAAGGATGTTGGGGGGGATAGCACCTGTTTAAACTCCTGTTGGAAGAGCCCACGGCATTACAGGCCTGAGAATCGACTTGATTGCCAATTGCAGTACTTGTGTGTACACAAAACAAAAGGGAAACAGTTCATTACAAATAAGGAAGTACCCACTGCCAAGTTGTATTTGTACATACGCTCCACTCTGGATGCTCTGAGCCTCTCAGTCCTAACGATCTATACAAGAAACGAAGTTCTCTGTCAAACAGAGTAACTTCACCACCCATCCAGCACATGCATTCTTACAGACATATGCTGCATTTGCAATTTACACACACATACGTCCACACACAAACACTCTGGCACTACACAACGCAAAGGTCCATGTCTGAGAGAAGGCCGAGCTCTACGATATCCTCTGGATGAGTTTGTCGTCCGACAGGCAGTAGAGAGCATTAACAGAGAGTTCCGAGATGAAATTCTCGCAGGCCTTCCGGGAGACTCCTTTACAGCCACGCAGGTCGAGCACCGTGAGGCAGGACAGACGCTGCAGGTACGACAGACAGTGGTCCGTCAGACAACTGCACCCTGGGGGAAAACAGGAAAGAAAAAATAAAACTTTTACAAATAAGTCAACTCCTCTCCAACTAAAGGTCAAAAAACAAAAGAACAAAAATGCATTATTGTGTGTCTATCTGTCTGCTCTTGGCTGCTTATGATGATGACTTATCTTAAACATTTTTTGTTCTCAGTAAATGTTAATCAGTTTATTAACATTCAGAATATCAAGGCAGCAATCTAACTACTCTTAGTTCTAGTTAACAATTATCTTAGTCACGATTATCTGACTTAAGCATGCTCAAGGAATGATTATTAAGGAACCCATGGGAGTATTTTAAATATGCATCATTACACAAACTTACTGAACAGATTTGTAATAGAAAATAATCAAAGGAAATCAATCAACTGCATTTAGATTCGAGTGTACAGGTGCCAGTGTGTGGAGATTTACCTGCTAGGTTGAGGTGTGAGATTGTGTTGCGTGTGGAGGAGCCCACAGCGGTGAGGAGGCTGAGGGCGTTGTCAGTCAGAGGGCAGTGCGAGAGCTCCAGCTTGGTCAGCTGGGGCATGTGCCTAATGATCAGTCTCAGAGTGGCTTCCGTAAAATCCAGGCCACACAGTCTCAAACACTGTACGTTCCTTAGGCGGGAGCGGTTATTACTACCTGCATACACACACAATGAAAATGGACTATATCAAAAATACTAAGCAATAAAAAATTCCAATGTCTCTTCTCCTTGATACATGGCATAGACGTGTTTAATTTTGTCACCAGCACACCTACTATAACTATAATTAAGCATTTATTAGCCCAGGTATTGGACGATACAACTCTCTGCACCATTCTCAAATACAAGCTGTTTCGTCTCTGCAGAATGCAGAAACTGATTCCTCTGCATTTATCACTTTTGAGGTTCATCAGGGGCTTATCCTGGGACCTCTTTTTTTCCCCTCCTCATAGACAAAAGACATTTGAAAGGTGTGTATGTACACACATGTGTGTGTGTGTGTGTGTGTGTGTGTGTACCTGGTGGGCTGAGGAGGTCTCGGATCTGTGCGTCTTTGACACCATCTGCCCAGCGAAGGTCTAGTAATCGCAGTAATGGACAGCTGGGAGAGCTCAGAGCAGAGACTGTTGCCCAGTTACACCCTGACAAAACCAGATCTTTAAGTCCTGAAAATGAAGAGAAGGGGGGAAAAGATTAATTTATCATTTAAATGTCACTCACAATGACATGACATAGGCACACTGATAAAATAGCAAGAGAGTGACCAAACATTTGAGTGTATGTGTACCTGGCAATCTATTGATAAGCCAGGTAAGCTGTTTCTTGGATATTTTGGCCCACGAAAGGTCCAGAGTGACAGGCTGACGTTTGATAATGCCTGAAAGAGCCTGAGGACTGATGGACTGGCAGCGGCTCAAACTGATCCGTGTCCACAACCGCTTGTCACATCCCCTATAACGACAAATACACAGAACATGCAAGCATCATTCTGTTGTTAAACTCAAATTAGAGATGTCATATCTAAGAAAGAATATGTGTCATGGAAAGTGCAAGGGTGGGTGAGAGTTCATCAGACAGAACACAATAACTATGAATCCTTTTTCAAATACTTCATAATTCATAATCATATACTCACCATTTGTACCAGTTCTTGCAGACAGCCATACAGACGCAGAGCTCGGCACGTGTCAGGTATCGGAAGACAGACACCCACACGAGCCTCTCCCAGCCAGGCTCACTCATCCCATTCTGCTCAGGTGACCGGGAGGCCACTGGCCTGGACAAAGGAGAAGCTGAAGGCTTCCTTATGTCCAGTTGTGACTTCTTGCTGTGGTGGGGCTCTCTGGAGTTGCATTTAAGACTCCTTCCCATGTGGGCGTGTTTGGAAGTGCTTCTGGTCAGTGTGGGGGACCGGAGGTGTAGACTGTGCATGTGTGACTTTACTGAATGTGTGTGGGGGGGGGCTTTATCAGAGCGACCAAGTCCGTTTCGGAGTGGGGGGCGGAGCAGGGAGTTGCCGTGGATGTCTCTGGGGTTTTGTGGCAGGCTTCGGGTGGACATGTTGGCCTCAAGCTTAGGCACGATGGTGCTAGGATCCCGCCTACCCCTGGACGGCTGCAGGGTCACTGTAACACATGACCGTTGACTTCTTACCTCATCACTAAGCACAGCTGAAGAGTCTGACCGGGTGTTTTCTGCATCCTCATCCCTCTCTTCTTCTCGTTCTCCATTCTGCACCCCTTCTCCGTTTTCCTCTTCATTTAACCGCCCCCCGTGTCGCTGTGGTCGGTTCTCTTTGCCCCCCCTTCCATTCTCTCTCCTTTCCTCTTTCTCTCTGCCTTCCTCCTCGTTGCTGTCTGCCCTGTCTTCTCTCTCTGTTGTCCTTCTCAGGGCTCTGGTTCTTTCTGTTCCTCCTCTGAGACGCACCCCTCTCCCCCGGAGAGCCAGAAGCCCCCTCGCACGGGACATGCTCTTGTTGAGTGCTGCCCTGATCATCCCGCTTCTATCCAAACTCCGCTGACGCAGGAGCTTTGGAGAAATAGAGACAGGCGGACGAATATGAGAGAAAGAAAAACGAACCGCTCTCCTGCGGCTCTGTTGGTGCTGCAGTAAAAGCCTCTGTGAGGGTGGAGGCTGGCGTCTGGAGCGGGTCAGAGGAAAGGAAGAATGCGAGTGTGGAGGATGGCTTTTGCGTCCCACCCCGATGCCCTCCCTGTACGCCCGCTTGGCTGGTGGGCCTGAGGATGGAGAGCCGGTGGTCATGCTGCACTCATCCTCTTTTTCAGAACTACTGCTGGAAGACTGGGGAAGCAGAAATGACACTACCATTTAACATACAGGAGAGATACTGCGTAGCTTCCTCACTGCCCAATTCATCCCTCAGTCTCTTTATTATAAGCTGTATCAGTGCATGGTACACCATACCTCTTCGTTCTTTTCCTGGACACATTTGGGACACTCCCAGCAACTGGGCAGGTCCTTATTGATCACGCCCTCCCCTGGCACCTTCACAACACATACACAAAAACAGTGTCACTGTAAATTAGCAGTTATTAAGTCAATCTTCTTGAATGTGCATGTACACAATGTGCATGCATTGTACCGTTATACATTCAGGATGTGTGATCTGAGCACATTCAGAGCATTCCATGAGCGTTTGTGTGGCCTCTGATCCTTCGTTCTCCTGGATCCCCTCCTTGCATATGGCACACACAGCAGACAGCGGCAGCCCCGGCTGGAGAAAGACAGCAGGTGTTGCCAGCATGAATAATATGTACATGATGCACACAAAGCTCTGTTCAGGTGGATCTATATTAAAATTCTACTATAAATAGTATGTATATAAAAATTTTAAATAAGAGATTACAAGATCTATGATTCTAATCCAGAAATAAATCTGAAGTGCTTGTAGTTTTTGTAGTCAGACTGCAATAATTTAATTTAATTAAAACTAATATATAATTGAATTAAAAATACTGCCTTATAAGTCTGATTTAAATTATGCCACTTAATTATCTGTCTCTCTTTCAAATGTCAAATTTTATTGCTTCACCTTTATTTAAACATTCCCTTTGTACAATCAAGGTAATCTTAGGTCAAAGATGCTTAGGTCAAAAAGATTGCACTTAATTATAATTAACACAAAGCAGAGCTTAAAAAGAACAAGCCTTTCAGTAAAAAAGGGAGCCAGGTGGTTTCATTTTGCCAGTCGATTTATTTGACTGACCCTCTACTCTGCTACAGAGCAGCCCCAGTTTAGTATATGGAACTGCATGATGCATTCTGAGACGTGCTGGCAAATTAGTAGTACTATTAACCCTTGCTAAAATTAATAATGTACTGAAAAGAGTGAAAGTAATTCAGTGGTTATGCAAACAAAAATATTGCATATCTGAGTACAGATCATATCAATTCAAGTTAAATTAAACATCTTATAGAAATGACCTTTCAGAAAAAATATATTAAACTCCAGCAGGGCTCAAACTGAAGGCACAAAAATAAGTACTCACAGCCAGACACTGTCTGAGAATACAGGTCTTCTTCAGTCTGCCTGGACCACCGTACTTCCTCATGTCCCTGCAGTAAGTGCAGTCTCCACACTCGGTGCGAAGGCAGGCTTGGCAGCGTCTGCACCGCACACGCCGGCGCCGCAGGGTTGAGATGGAGGAGGGTGGCTTCACTGGCCGAGGAACCGGGGCCAGCATGGGACCTGAGCCTGAAGGCCGAGACTGGTAAAGTGGAGCCGGGGGAGGTAGAGGTGGCCTATACCAGGAGGGCTGAAACCAGACAGAAAGAAAGCATTTGTATGTGTCTGCATCTGTGAACAAGAAAAACACCCACATCTACTGAAGTAACTGGTTTTATTGGAATCAGAAAACTGCCTATGCTATGAACCAAGGTAAACAAATACATACACACACACACATCTTATATATATA
>JBBIGA010009301.1:0-15294 GCA_037576975.1 Alestes dentex | reverse complement strand
CAGAATGAGGTGCTTGTGTAGGAATTTAACAGACACTGGAGTGGAATGGGTTCACACTCATAGAGACGCTGATTTAACAATAAATTGCAGTGGTCTGTTTTTTTTTCCAGAACTGTAAGTAATATATAAATTCCTCTCGTAATACACACACATTACATATCGGTTTCAGAGGATGAGCTTGTTATCGCACAGGACAAAAATAAAAGTGCCAGGAAGGATTCTTGGCCATAGAAGACACTTTTGATTCCTGAAAAACCCTTTAAATGGATGCTGAAAAACCTTATAGCTACCTCATAGTAGCTATGAACTGTTGTGTGGGGCCTCTGTAGAGGTCCCCCAGGTCAGCATCGATTTCATACGATTTTTCCATTATGTTTATTTAAAAAAATATTTAATAATAATAATGTACTACTAAATAGAGCTGAGAAACATGTTACTGTGTAAAAGTGTTTATATATGTTGATAAGAGCTTCTGTAAATTCGTTAGCTGTTTGTCACACAATCTGAAAAGTTAAAAGTTGAAAAGTGTTCTATCCGTCTAGTTAAATCTGATAACAGCATATCCGGCCAACACACTCCTGCAGAAGTTTATACTTCACTCCAAACTGCAGGAACTACTTTTGACAGACAGAAGAAACTGACAATGTTAAGGACACTTCTTTGACTGAGCACGTGATGTGAAGAACATTTCACCCTTTGAAGAACCTTAACATACTATAAAGGCTCTAGACCAATTTAGGTTGCCTAGAACCATTACATCATATGAAGATTCTTTAACTCTGTTTTGCAGGCCTCAACTCTCTCTCTCTCTCTCTCTCTATATATATATATATATATACTGTATACAGCTCCGGAAAAAACGAGACCACTGCAATTTATTTTTAAATCAGTGTCTCTATGAGTGTGAACCCATTCCACTCCAGTGTCTGTTAAATTCCTACACAAGCGCCTCATTCTGCTTTATGAGGGACTGATTAGTGATCACCTGAATCACATCTTATTTAATGAGGAAAAGTATAAAAACACTGCTGTAATCGACACTCTCCTCTCACAGTGAGACCAGTTGCATCACAAAACACTACTAGAAGTTCCTCAAAGGTAATTTTTAATTATTGCCATTTTGTTTGAGTGAACAAGAGATTTGTTTTCTTAGAATTATTCAAGATCTGTAAATGCTGCATCATTTATCATGTGTGAGTGTACATATATATATATATATATATATATATATACTTGCATCTAATCTTAATATCTTAATTTACAAATCAGTGTTGTTGATAATCCTCTGATTTTCACCCATAGATCATCTAAAGGGGACCCATCAAAATAAAGTAGTTCTCAACTTGAGATTAAAATGAATTAACACTTTATTTTATGGTCAAAGTCTCAATGATTAATGAACTATTGGCAAGCAATTAATAACACTAAAAACTCCTCCTGGCTATCAGTATCCAGAAGACAGAAACCCATGGACATGTTGTGTTGAAAGAGTAGCTGAGTGGCTCCTGAGTGGTTTAGCGTTTTCTGAGGAGTGAAACCGCTGGAGCTGAAAGGGTTAAACGCAGGTGGCGTGTAAATGGACTCCTCCAGGGGTTTCGGGCAGAAAGCCACTGCAGCCGCTCCAAAGATACAAGCAGCGCAAATATCACCTCCTTAAAAATAACAATGAGCGTCGGTGCCAAGCTAAACGGCCTAATGACAGATCCACACTTTTATGCGCTTGTCTGGGCTTTTCTGAGGGAGGCGGGGATCGGGGGGGGGGCGGTGGAGGAACCTGTGTGTCAGCGGGAGGGCCCATGCCAGCGGAAAAACTCGAAGCGGACGCTAGATTGCGCCGAGCGGGAATTTTCTGATGCAGCGAAACGCTAGACGGGCCGGACGGCGCTCCAGCCATAACGCAGCACATTTTTAACGCGGATCGAGTTGTGCGGCCCGGCTGAGCTGCTAGGCGCGTGCTGGATGACCTGCGGTGACCTGGGACACTTTAGACTTCATTTCCCTATCACAACACGCTCTGTCTCTGTCTCTTAGAAACATTCCTGTAAGCAAAACGACCAGCTAAGATCCTTTTCCTCTACCGGAAGCTCAGATTTATTCAATTGGTTTAATTTCTCTCATAATATTAGAGCTGCTATCACAATGCGGTGTGTGTGCATGAGCTTTTTCAAAAATCATCATCATTTCCACTCAAATAATAATATTTCGATTTTTATTCGCCAGTAATTGTGTTGATCGATTTTATTCCACTGGAAACAACATCTGAATCAGCATCAAGAACAATTCTGAGCATTCACTCTTACCGGGTAATTTTTTTAAAGCATACATTCTTAGTGTTCACACGCATGCACTTCCAGTCTCATTTTAGAGAAATTTACCAACTCAGATTTCTTTACAGTGGCAAATGGAACCAGACGTCACATCTCCAACACAAACATAGCCATTTTATTTATTATCCAAACCTGCCAGCAGAGCTTTTAGAGGCCTTAGAAGAATAATCTGGCATTCGAATCAAATGGGACTTCTTTAGTGTAGAACTGGAGCTGTAAGGCTAGTGTGTCTAACAAGCAGGGGCATTAGCGTTTGTGTGGGGCGGCACCAGTGGGGAGCAACGTTATCAGAGAGTTTCACAACTATGGTGTTTCATAACAGACGTGTTTGGTTCACTTTTGTCCATTTCTATGGATACCACCACCTGATATAGCTGCCCATGCTGTCTAACTAGTCAGTGAGAACAACTTCCTCAATCTCCACCCCACCCTGGTTGACAAACAGCCCTTTCCCCAATCCATTCAACAAAACTCACCAGAACAGACAGCAACAGCACAGCTAGTAAGCTAGTGGTTAATAGTTACTGAAACAATTAGCCTTGTAGCTCCTGTTCCAAGCCACAGCAGCTAAATTTGGACTCCAAACACGTCTCAGCTAATTGACCTCATCTGGAGTTGGTAAAAAAATTCAAAACATTCACTTTTACACTAATTCAGACGTCTGGTTCCATTCGCCACCACTGTGAACAGTTCTCTGTGAACATCTTTTGAATGGAGCCTTTCACACCAAGCCCACTCCGAACCACTCTGTTTACACCTTAAACACTTAATTATGCAGGACTTTTTGGAAAATAGGTGAAGTTTCACTGAGTGAGGAGGTTGGTGTCGGTGCTCACGTAATTCGTTTCCTGGTTAAAGCAGGAGAAAACCTGGCAGAACATTCGGTCCGGCCTCACGTCGGCTGAGGAATCACAATGCTCCCCGACGCTGCCTGTCAGAAATAACGAGGCCAGTTGTGTGACATAATTCCATTCTGGCGCTGTATGTCGGAACCTGAAGAGGTCATGGGAAGTGTTTTACACAGTCTGGTGACGTATAATGTTGTCTGCCTGGGACACAGTGTCACCTTGACGTCATCATTTCGTTTCAGAAGAGAAGATACGCCTCAGGTTCTAGAGAAGCCCCCTGCTACAAACAAAGCATTTCATATTTGTGAAAATTTAAAATATGCATAAATATAACATGTTAAATATCCAGGAGTGACAGTAATGAAAGCAAATCTCAGATAAGACTAACAGAAAGTAATCCTAACACATGGCTGCAAGGTACTGTTCTCTGATTGGCTGAGCCATATTTGAAGCAAAATGTCCGTTATTAACAGTTAAATTCTGCATCGCCTCTGCCATGGGACCATCACGGCTTGGCATGGCCGTTCTATCAAATCACCAAAGGCCCCTTCCTCCATCACCTGGGCGAATCCTCTCACAGGGTCTGTTAGAGCCACAGTGGGAGCCATGGACGCAGTCCCTGTCCCTGTGTTGGCTGTGTTCAGGTTTTCTTAGTTCTGTCTTTGGACAGAATTTGATTTCCTTGTTTTAAACTAGACAAGCTACAGGCTCAGTCTTCCCAACAATTTTATAAATGGACAGGAATCTCTCTTTCTTTCTTTCTTTCTAAATTTACCAGCTCCCCCTGGGTCAAAGTTGTTCCCAAGACGGCACACTCGTTAGCGAGGATCAGAAATAAAGCATTTGTCTAGACTGACTCTCATATTTCTCTGCGTACTTTAGAGTGGAATATTTAAAGGCAAACTAATTGGTTTTGTTATCTCACCATCTGGTCATTCATCTAGCCAGCAAACAATCTCTGTGACCAAAGAATGACCAACCAAAAAAACAAGGAGTGCTGGAAAATGTTTTACAGTAATGAATGAACCATCAAAGCTATCAAAGTCATAACTAAACCACATCCACACGTTTTGGTGATTTATTAATGGAAAAGGTTTGGGTGACTACTGACTTGTAATGTTAATTTTGTTTTGTAGCTCAGGCTCTAAGCTAAATTTGGACTCCAGACACATCTCAGCTGATTGACCTCATCTAGGATCAGGAGAGCACTGTGGAAGTTTGATTTTTTTGTCAAAACGGTCCTTTAATGATATATATGTAGGAGCTAGCATGTTTTTTTTGGTTTCTATGTTATACTATAAAGTACTGTGAGCTACTTTGAAGAAAACTGCTCTTCTACACTCCCTCTAATATCCTTTGCATTTTTCCCTGCCTATGTTTTATCTTTCTTTCAGTGTGGCTTGAAATTTTTGCTGGTAAAGGATGGCCTTATAGTCAGCTGATGTGGTTGGACTGTACTGTATAATACACCATCTTTAATAAAGGCAATCAACCAGAGCGCGGCCTGCAGCTATAGCCTCTAGATGAGAGTAAGTGAGACCCTCATTGTCTGCAAATGTCTAAATCAGAAAGCCCTCAGATTTATCAAGATCTGTGACAGAACCTCAGCCCACCCCCCTTTCACTCTCTCTCTTTCGCTCTTGCTCACTTTGGCCAAATGAAAGGGCCTTTTCTTCCTGCAGAGCCGCTCTGATACCTGGGCATGCCAGGTTAATGAAGGAGTGATGATATCCAACGGCTCTAGTCATCAGCCTGGTCCAAGCCGCACTCATTCCTGCCCCGTGGCCCGTTTCCATTCCCCCCACACAGGGCGACTGTGCCCAAACCTTAAAACTACACTTTACCCACCTCCCAGAAAAAGCTAGTGGCCATTTAGCACGCTAATGAAACGACGCTAGCTGCTGCCCACTATTCATCACGGGCCACGGTAGCACTTTTTCGGGAAACTTTCTTTAGCATGCAGCATTCAGGTGAAAAATGATGGCGGGCAAAACGACCAAGGAGATAAATGTCTGGTGGCCCGAAAAACACTTTGCAGACCAATGAGTAACTAATAATTACTCAGGCCAACCACAACAGGACCTGGGAGAGTTTGACACAGGTCGAGGAGCGGCCGAAATGAGGCGGCTCGCTGTGAACACCCCATTAGTTCTCCCTCTCCAGGCCGGGAGGGGAATTGGTGGGAAATGGAGCCAAGGTCGCATCCTCCTCAGTGTTAATGAGGATATCTTTTTTCTGGTGGGGGTTTAGGGCCAGAACAGGGATCCTGGGGGGGGGGTCAGGTTGCCAAAAAGTGTTCTGTGGAGTGAAACCATAGAAGAACCATTTCTCCCTTAAGAAGCTTTAGTAGAATCTTGAGATGTCTGAGTGTGTGTGTATGTGTGTGTGTAAACAGCCTTTTCAAAGTTAAAAGAACCCTCACATCCTGCAAAGATTCCACTCCAATTAAGGTTTTTTCCTTGAACGGTACATCCAAGCTGAGAGCCATATATATGACCTGTGTTTCTGTAAGGAAGCAGGAAGAGGCTGGCTGAAATGTAAGAAGGAGCACAGCTTTTCTGGGTTCCTGGAAAAAATGTAACCTGTGACCATGCTTCCCTGTGCTGTCAGGGCTCCTGCCGGTGATGTGCTGCACGGCTGCAGAGAGACACATCACACTCCTGATAGTGCTTAAGCATCTCCAGCCACTGCCCCACTATCCTCAAAGAGCACTTATAGTTTTTCACCAGTTCTGAGGAAAAATGTGTTTTTACTTTCTCGGACTCCCGGCCACAGATGACTGTGGAATGGAACTCGAGAACTCCTGACAATAGGGCTGGAGGTCGTCATTAGTGGGGAATTTGATAGTGAATGCAAACAAATTTGATACGGTGTTTGTGAAAAGTGAGTGTCAGTGAGTGTCCATCCATATTTTGGGAATTTTAGTGTAAATAACAAGAATAATTTCATTATAGATTTGGTTATTAGCTGCTTCCTTGGGCTGTCCTTTGTAATTTTCCAATGATTTCCAGAAAAATAATGATGTAACGTCTGAAATGGAAACCTAAAACTGCAACAAACAAACAAACAAACAAATAAATAAATCCAGTATGCGGAGGCACCTGATTTAGGTGTGTTGGTGTATGACATTTAAGGTGTTTTAAGAACAGTAAAAATGCTTGAACAGGTAAAATTATCGTCTTGTATATGACGTCACTTTTTGTGCAAATACTCCAGTAGAATTTTAATTTTGTTGATGACAGCTTCACTGAACAATCTAGAACCATAAAGTGTATCTTTAAAACAGTTAAACTATAATTATTCAATTCATTTATACCACTGAAATTAAATGTTTTTTCAGGAGAAATTTGAAAAAAAAAAAGAAAAAAGAAAAATCCATCATGCACAGACTAATTTAAGTGTGTTGGAATAAAAATTGCATACATAGGTAATACTCAAAATTTCAAAATGAATAAATGTGTATTTTCAATACATGAACAACTTTAATAACTTGCAAAACCTAAAAAAATCCATAATATTTTCTATGTGATTTAAGTGTGTTGGTATGAAATGTAAGGTGCTTTAAGAAATCAAAAAGTGCATACAAAAGCAAGACCTATCTATTTTCGCCATTTTTGCCATTTTGGCCATTTTTGGGATTTTTTTTGCCAATGACCAATTTTCTTGCAAAAAGGTGAATTTGTATATAAATTTGACTGGTATCTGCTTCTTTGGACTGTGGTTCTGTCACGTCGGCACCACCCCGGCCCAGGTCAGACAAGTGTACCGTCACGCCGCTCTCGTCCGCGCGCCGGTTTGCTCGTATCCGGGTCCCGCGGCGCGCGACGCACCTGCACAGAGTGAGCCTCCGCACTCTGCACTGACTGCGTTGCTACATGCGCTCCTTTAGTTCAGCTGTCTCTTCGTTTGTGTTGATTAGTTTGAGTTAACTCCTCGTTTAGTTAGATTGTGTTTGTGTTCTCATTGGCCACTGCGGTGCAGCCCCCCTCGTACACACCTTCACCTGTGCGGTTTGTCCGCTCCTCTCATACAGACCTCTTTCCTGTGCAGCTCTTGACCAGTGGACTGTGCTTGTGCTCTTTCTTCTCTCTGTTCTTCTAGCGCTGACCAGCGAGGCGGATCCACCTCGAGCGGGTCTGACCCATCGCGGCTGTCGCACAGAGCGAAGCCACAGCTTTCGCACTCTCTCCAAGACTCCTGATAGAAGAAAACGCATCGGGTTGCCTTTACTACGGTCCCCAAAGGTTCTGAAACAGAAGTACGAATAATAGTTCTGCTTCCAAAATAATCAATACAAGTTATAAAATCAATACAGGCTATAAAAATCAATACATTCTATAACAGCTAGCAGTTGGCCAGACAACTAATGGAAACTACACAAGCAGCCTAATCTGTCCGAACAAAGATCAAACAAACTGACCCAGTTGGGTCTTTGTTGTAAACCAATTCGATCCCATGAAACGTCAAAGCGGATCTCGTGTGAAAGCAGATTCAATGGGACAGTCATGACTGTAGCGGATAGGAATGTATCACTTTAGAAAAAGATACCAGGTGTGACTGGCAACAATAAACTGACCCAAAATAGAACATTCATCAAAAATGATAGTCAGACTAAAAAAAGACAATACATGAAGCCATCACCAAAATGATCCTCTATGAAAATTTTTACCTAATTCTAAAATAAAGTCAGTTCTGGCTTTCACTGAGTGAGCAAAATTGTTAACCTAATGTTCATAAAACAAGTTATTATCAAACTTTTGTGCTTTTAAACTAAAAGATTTTATTTGTTAACAAACTAAATAACTTTTAGCCGCTCAGACAGTGGTCACTCTGTGTATCAGATTACAGCCGTTTGGTTGGTAATGTTCATAAAAGCTCAAGTTGTTCAAAGATGTACTAACAGTATCTCAAAAGTGTAACCGACTAGACGTCACAAAAAAGAAAGTTAGTCAAAGAGGAACTAAGATGTTGGTATAGACACTTACATTCGCTCAAACCGGTCACAGCACTTTGTCTTTTATACCAGAGAGAGGCTGGTGGCTGGCCTCCTCACGCTGCATCAAACAGAAATGAAATGTGTCTAAAGTGTCTGAAGTGTCCATTTGTCACACATGAACACTCTACAGCACACAGCGTGAAATTCCTCTCTGCGTTTAACCCATTCACCAAGTGTGCGGGTACTAACTAAAGGTTACCTCAGTGGTGCCATTGGCAATCCTGGGATTCAAACCCATGACCTTCTGACCACAGGGGCAACTCCCTAACCACCAGGCACACAGAAACAGTATCATGACCTGAAGAATAACCCTGGATTGCCCTTTATCGTTTTCAACTGATTTCCAAATGAATAAAGGTGTATCTTAAAACTTAGAGTAAATATTACATGTTTGGTTTGAAAAGTGTTATGGACTACTCATTCTTCACACGGGGGGAGGAGAGGCATGGTACTTGTTGATGAAGGGGGTGGATGTTTTCTTTATTATAAACCCCAATATTCTGCCCAGATTTGTGAAAATGCTGCTTAATCTCCTTGAATAACAAAGTTTATCTTCTAAATAAAGTAATGGAATAATGAAATTAACCCATCCATCACTCAAAAAAGCAAACAAATGTGTTTGCTAAACATTCTTTGCTTCATTGACATGACATCAAAGCATCATGGAGCAATGCAGGTCCAGGAACTCTAGGGTGGAAACCGGAATGGACAGGAGGAAGTTTGCCATAAACGGGGAAAGAATTTGAAAACTAAGGTGCTGTAAGAACAGGTCACAGCTGCGTACAATGCTCTGTGAATATTTTGGTAACTGTGAGTGTCCCTTTTGGCCAAGACTGAAACTCGACCAACACACACACACACACACACACACACACACACACAGTGCCAAAGATCTCACTATCATACTCCCTGGCACCGTCATTCCAGGTTCCATTTCAGTTCCTTCATCATCACTCATACCTTCAGATCAGGTTGTAATGACAAAGCCAAGGTTCATGTTTTTGGCACTGAAAGTGTACACCGTTGGGTGTGTGTTGCAAGAGCCAGTGAAGAAAAAGAGAAAAATGTCCTTGGAGGTGTAATCCGCGGCCCCTGGGCGGCACGCAGCATTGTGTCGCGTGTTAAACTTGTCATGCAACTCAGTTTGAGCTTTTAATAAAGAAAATCCAGAGTCTGAGCCTTTCAAAACAAGACGTTTCAGCGAGCGCCTCGGTATCAGCTGACAGCGCAAATAAACCCCCATGAATGTCACTCTATTCCCGAACAGAACCGACGCTGTTCGCCCGCTCCCCGGCTAGTCTGCGCTGAAACATAAATGTAAAATAACTCTTTTTTTTTTCATCCTCAGAGGCTTCTCTAGCTCACGTCTCACTGCACAGAAATGCATATTGCAAACATTTCACATCAAAGTCCTGCCCGGCAGCCGCCTTTACTGCCGCTTATTGGTGTTTGCTCGGAATTAGCACTTTTTAATAAACTCCTTTCTGACTTAAGGCCCAACCTGAGGTCTATCATAAACACCGACGGAGGGCTCTTGACGTCTGGTTGGCTAATGCTGGGTTTAGCGGGCTTAGGCCCTCTTCCTTCGCATAATATGGGATGCCACAGGGGAGCCGGCTGCGCGGTGGACCGGTCGCCTGACTGCACTTTGCCTCCAGACTGAGATGAATCAGGCTGAATACTGAGTTGAAGCGGCGACTGTCCTCGCTGATAAACGAGGTTTCTTGGAAGCTGAGTGGAGCTTTGGCGCATTTGGTTCACCAGGTTTAGCTGGCGGTCTAGTGGTAGGGTGTTCACTCCGTGAGCAGGAAGTCATGGGTTCGAATCCCAACACTGCTAGTGCCACCTCTGAGGTACCCTTGAGCAGGGTACCATCCCCACCCACCGCTCCCTGGGCGAGGTGTTCCCAGCTGCCCGCTGCTTCGCTTGGTGAATGGGTTAAATGTAGAGGAGAACTGTGTGCTGTGGCGTGTCCTCATATGACAAAAATGGTCCCTTTACTTCAATTTCAGTGCTTATCATTACAGACCAGCCCGAAGCGGAAGCTTGGTGATGTTTATTTGGCTTTGCTGGGGGCTTAGTAGTTCATACAGCAAAACAGGTGGTGAATGGAACCAGATGTCTCTGATGCAAATATTGGCATTTTATTTACTATCGCCACACCCAGTGTGTCTTCTGAGTGTTCATATGAAATGTGGATGATGGTTAAAGAGTAAATCTGAACTAAGTAACTTTGGGGAATGTTTTCCCACACCCTGCATGTACCCCTCCATCATGAACGGGTTCAGTCTTAGGCAAAAAGTTTTTCAAAACTACTAAAACAACATCTCAGGCGTTCATAACCATTTCATGTAATAACTTTCAGTGAGGGAACTTTTCAAGGCAGACGTCTGGTTCCATTCACCACCACTGCAAATGGTTCTGACTCTGTGAGTTTCTCCAGAACAGAGCATTTCACCGAACCCAGTCTGAACTTGGAAAAATGGGTGAGGTTCCCCTTTAAAAATGCTCAGTTCAGGGTCAGTCATCAGTCACTCAGTCCTCATTTTCCTCACTGTGCGTTAGCTGATGCTATTGGTCTCCCTCCCTTTGCTCCAGTGTTAAAAACTACATTTTTAAAAACTACATACTGATCATTCTGTGTCCTCTCTGTTGATTTCACGCTGTAACACTGAGAGCTGGGGGGAGAGGGAGGGCCACCCTACACCTATTATCGTAGAGAAAATCCTCAGAGACGGACCTGAGACCTGATTTCACTCAGGGTGGACATTTAGAGGAACGTCCTCAGAGACGTATGGACAGGAACTGGACCTGGTTGTTGTTTGACCATTCGTGAGTCTTCACAAACATGAAAAAAATGTCCAAAATCCATACACAGACACACAGACACACACACACACACACACACACACACACAGACACACACACAGAGCAGGCATGAGTCTGATAGGAGTGAAAGTGGCCTGTTTGTTTTTTTTTTATGATTCGACTTTCCCTGCCCACACCTTCTCTGCTCTCCCGGCCAGGCCACCAGTGTTTGTCCAACAATTTCTTTTTTCTTTTTTTTTTTTCTGCAAAAATGAAAATAAAGGTTAATGTCGCACTAATAATATTTGGAGTGGCAGGCGCGTTGTTTTCCTTTTATTAAATGCTGATTAATATTCAGCGGTGGAGAGATTAATGCCGTCTTTTGTTCCCCGCCGTATCCTGCCGAGCGCCGGCTCTTCTGGAGCCGGGCCGCCGAAAATGAGGCACGTCTGGTTTAGATTACTGAATGAGCTCCATTTCATTCACATTCTTCTGCACTTTGGGATTTCTTTGCTTTTTCTTTTGCCTTTTTTTAGGTGAGCCGTAATTGTCAAAATTAGGTGTCTGCGAAAATGTGGATGTCTGAAAAAAAAAAAAGAAGTGAATTTCCTTTCCGGCTAGATTTCTCCCTCAGCGCTGACTGGAGAGTCGGGAGCGGAGCTGTTTAATTAGAGCGGTGGAGAAAGAAAGAGGGGCGAATTTGTATATATAAGGTGGATATGGACACACAGGCACGTGCTTACAGTCATGGGCCAGAGTTTACTGAAGCATACACAGACTACCAGTATCTAAACTCCCTCTCGTCCATCACGGTGAATCATGGACTGAAGCGAAGCTCCTGATTCAGGGCGGGTCGGGCCCTCCGCTCTGCTGGAGCTGCCCCATTGGCTCCGAGCGACTTTCTCCCCACAATGAATCATTCGAGCCCATTAGTAGAGTAATGGGTGGGGTTTTACCAGCATGGAACAAAAGCTCACTCTTTTCCACTCTCCTGAGCACCGACTGACCACAACTCTGGACATCCCACCAAACCCCACTGTCAGGCCTATCAGTGAATCTGCAGGGAGGGGAGCAAAGCATGGACAATTTCAGGTTTTTCTTGGTGTTCAATCCACTTCCAGCTCAAATGTTCACTCCAGATTGACACACATGATGTCTTTTGGTTTACCAGCCGAAAGGCATGTCTTCATAAGCGAAAATGAAGATATGTATGAAAAACGATGCTCAATTCAACTGACTTTTTTTCAGTAATTGTGTTGACGTGACATATGTGAGACAGGGCTGGAAATGTTAGTCAAATTTGAAAGACATTTTTGAAAAATATTCAAAAAATGTAAAAGTCAGCCTCACAAGGGGCTACACACTGCCAGACCAAACCCAAGGTCTCAATAAATCTGTACTAGGTTCAAGGTTATCAGCAGCTGTGTACACAGATATAGTGAGATGAGGCAACGTTTCTCCATGGACCACGGGGCAACATGTAGCAACATACAAAATTCAACAGTACGCAGGTTACAAAAGACAGTAGACAATAGACAAACAAAAAATAGACAGCAAGCGTGGACATAACGTAAACCCTCTGGAGTGGTGACTATTGCACTGTACAAATGATTTCTGCACAGGAGGCAGTTACAGCATTGAACAGAGTGCCAGGAATGATGGAAAACACTACAATAAATAGACAGTAAATGGACAGTATAGTGGTGTAACAGTAATGTGAGTTGGATGTGAAACTTAGTCTACCAGAATTAAAATATTGCATCATATATACGTATATTATTGCACATGATGTTGCACTGGAATCATATTCTTAATGCACATCACAGTAATGTAAGGAAATGTGGTTTAAATTTACAGTCAATCTAAGAGATTAACAAGCAAATGCTAATTGTCTGTAGCCTCAGTGCTACCAGCAGGACTGATCATATGTACTGCAGCGGTGTTCCACAGTTGTTGGCTACTTTCTTAACTTGTCATTGGTTGGGCTGAGCTATTTTTCTGATGAGGATACACAGTTTTTTTGCCTTCATGAGGCAAGTCTGTGCTCTTTTAACCTTTGCAGTGATTGATAACACAAGCTAGCTACTGTTAGCTAGTCGAACTGTTTTCCCTAGTGGAAAGTGACATTTTCATTACGCATAAACAAATTATGCACCTTTCAGCCATGCTAACTTACATCACATGTGTTAATGACAGTGCTGGGTGGTGTTGATGAGTACTCCAGCGCCCCCTGCTTGAAACCCACCTTCATTAGGCATTGGACTGGTTCAGAAACTTCCTACTCAGTTTGTTCCCAAATTCATTATGAGTTCTTACTAGACCTATAACACCTTTAGAGGGCAGCAATGAGTTCAATGCCGAAAGTGAGGAAGCAGGTACACCAACCAGCCATTTGGACCACTTTAGTACTTTAAAGAGCTGAATATGATTCCTATACTGGACTGTACAGTTTCCTAAATCTGGCTAAATCAGGCCCTAAACCGCCCCCTGGTGGAGCTCAGAAATCTCGTGATTTTCATGGTTTAACATAGAATTTTAGAACAAAACTGAATTGCTTTTCAGCATCTGAAGATCCCTTGTGCTCCAGGAACTCTGACCCATCGTTGTGGGTATAGAGAGAGAGAGAGAGAGAGAGAGAGAGAGAGAGAGAGAGAGAGAGAGAGAGAGAGAGAGAGACATCCTCATTATGAAGGAAAACGTAATAAATCACACTTTTCCCTGCTGCTGAGTTGCTTATCGAACGTCTCTACGGCACCCATTTTGTTCAGAAGGTGACTCTAACAGGAAAACTATAACAAGCCCCCTGGGTGGGAGGGTTCTGCAGGTCAAGCGGCGGCTGAGTGTGGAGACATTACGCAGGCCGTGCAGCAGATTGGCTATCAGAAACACCTCCGAAACTCCGGCGTCTGAGGAGCACAACATGCCCCCTTTGGAACTTCTCTCCAGGGTATTTTGTTCCTTTATGAAGTCTCATTGTATCTGCGTAGCATAGCCGTCACATTTACCTCCTCCCCCTCTTTAACTAACCCAGAGGGTCTCTGACGTCTTAGAACATATTGTCATATCAGAAATTATCCAAGGTTAATTATTCAATTTCCCCACTAGTTCAGATATAAAGTCCTTCAGAGTGGATTTAGTCTGAAGTGGAACCAAATGGAAATGGTACAGCCATTTTATTTCCTCGCCAGTGCCACCAGTGAAGCTACATGTGTCTTCTGAGTGTCATTCGAAATTATTCAGTTTTCACGGGGGACTATTTTGCCTCACGACACCCTGCATGTACCCCTCCACCATGAATGAGTTTAGTTTTAGGCCAAAAACCTCCCAAAACTAAAATAGTGTCTCAAACATCAGGCAATGCATTCATAACTATTTCTGTGAGGGAGCTTTTAGAGGGAAACATTTGGTTCCATTCACCTCCACTGTGAACAACTCTGACTCCACTCTGAACGACTTGGAAAAATGAGTGGATTTTTTTAACACTTTTATTTATATTTGTATAGTATAATAAAGCAAAAGTTATAACCGCTCAGACTTAAATGAAACACTGAAAGTTACAGTATTGAGCTGAAAAGGATACTCATGCGAGCCTTATACTTTACTAACTTTATTTTTACGAGGTTTAAATACGTTACCCTGGGGCTGCCGTAATTTTGTGGTTTATTTTCGGAACCTTCCCCCCCCCCCAACCACCTTCACCATTCATTCCGCTTCTTCTCACCTATTTTGTGTGTTGTCTTTCGTTTTTGGAGAGAGTTCAGCTACTTTAATGTGCCTCTACTGCTGACGCAGGTATTCACACACAGCTTGTGTCCAAACTAAAGCACTAAAGAACAGAACAGGCAGCACAGGACCCGCAGTCTCACTCCGCATTGGGCTGTGGGGTTCTCTGGAGTGATGGAGCTCCATCCAGTACCTTTGGAATGAGCTGAAGTGGAGTGTGTGATCCAGAACTGATCATCCAATATCAGTACCTGACAACATCAGTACACTCCTCTTGGGGTTGCAATCAAATCCTCACAGCAGTATTTCAACTTCCAGCCTTCCCAGAAGAGCTACTGAAATGAATATGAGGCAGACTCGCCCTCGTAAACTCCTGATTACAGGAGAACAGTATATATATATGTGTGTGTGTGTGTGTGTGTGTGTGTGTGTGTGTGTGTATACACATATACAATTTTTCTGTTGTTTTGTATTGAAATTCAAGCGGTTCAGTCTCACGTTGTTGGTTCTGCAGGAAGTTCTTCCCAGCTCTGCTGCAGAAGTTCCCATAAGCTGCTGCACTTACAGGCTGCTCTGCTTTCACTCTTCTGTC
>JBBIGA010009291.1:0-15295 GCA_037576975.1 Alestes dentex | reverse complement strand
AGATAGATAGACAGATAGATAGATAGATAGATAGATAGATAGATAGATAGATAGATAGATAGATAGATAGATAGATGAATGACGGGAAGATAGATAGGTGAAAAAGTTTTGGCACTCTCTATTAATTCCTATGGAAAATATTGATTTTTAAAGATCAATAATTCATAAATTATAAAGTTTACGACTACAAAAAATACATAGCCAGGTTCTCATTAATAAGATCTTTGCAGGAAAGTTGGAATGAAGTTTCTACGTTAAGCGGTTCGAGCCGCATTAATCCTGGAATAATAATACAGATGAAGAAGAAGAAGAAGAAGCCTAGGGATAACAATAGATAGCATGCCACTGCATGCTATCTAACTAGACAAAGTTGCATTTCCTGGAAATACGATAGCATGCAAAGCCGATAGATAGATAGATAGATAGATAGATAGATGGAAGATAGATAGATATATAGATAGAAGGAAGATCGATGGATAGATAGCATCAGCGTGGCTCTAGCATTAGCATTAACATAATGTTAGCATTATCATAGCGCTATCATTAACAAAGTGATAGCATTACCATTGTGCTAGCATTCACATTAGAATAGCGCTAGCATTAGCATGCAGCTAGCATTAGCATTGTCATAGCACTAGCATTAACATAGCACTAGCATTAGCATTATACTAGCATTGACATTAATCTAGCACTAGCATTAGCATTAGCATAGCGCTAGCATGACTATAGCGCTAGCACTAGCATTGTGCTAGCATTAGCATTACACTAGCATCAACATTAATATAGCGCTTGCATTAGCATTAGCATAGCGCTAGCATGAGCATAGCGCTAGCATTTGCATTACACTAGCTTTAGCATTAAAATAGCACTAGCATAAGCATAGTGCTAGTATTAGCACAGCATTAGCATTAACATTACACTAGTATTAGCATTAATATAGCGCTAGCATTACCATTAGCACAGCACTAGCATTAACATTACACTAGTATTAGCATTAATATAGCACTAACATTACCATTACCATAGTGCTAGCATTAATATAGTGCTAGTATTAGTATTACGCTAGCATTAACATTAATATAGCACTAGCATTAACATAGTGCTAGCATTAGCATAGCGCAAGTATTAGCAGTAGTGTAGCGCTAGCATTAACAGTAGTGTAGCGCTAGTATTAGCATTGCACTAGCATTAGCATTAACATAGCGCTAGCATTAGCATAGCATAGTGCTAGCAATAGCATTGCACTAGCATTAGCATAGCACTAGCATTAACAGTAACATAGCGCTAGCATTAACAGTAACAGTGCTAGCATTAATGTTAGCATAGCGCTAACATTAGTATAGCGATAGCCTTAGCAAACCGCATTAAGATATATATATTATTAAGCTAAATAGATAGATAGATAGATAGATGCATAGATAGGTAGATAGATAGATAGATGGATAGATAAAAAAAGATGAGTGCGGGTCAAGATGGTGCGCATTAGCTGATCAATAATGAGGCCTGAGGTCAAGTATAAGAATAAAGAATAAAGAAACCCAGGACAATAATAATAAGGACCTGCCCGTTAAAATGAATGGGAGCTTCGCACACACAACACAAAAACCCACAGAAACAAAAAAAAGCCCACTAAATTCGCACAGAAAAACAGATAAACATACAAAGAAACAAGAACACACCAAACTTACACAAAACTCACTAAAACATGAGCCCTCCTGTTACTAGGACACACAGGCGGCAAAACAAACCAAAAAAAACCTCTGTAGTCAGGTCGGTCCGTGTGGGTCCCCCGCGTCCACTGTCCCAGGTGGACCCCCTATGGAGATCCCTTGTACACATCCCTAAACAATGTATGATTTTCCACCCCCCTCTGCAGGGCGGCTTGATCCTTCTTTCTGGATCCAAGTCCTGATTGCACTCAGGGGAGCTTGCTTGTACTTGGGGGGCATTTGGGAAGTCGTCCCTTGCTGCTGTCATGGAGGCCAGTGCGGCCACTGTGGCACAGGAGCCCACGTCCCCTTTAGCGGAGGCCATTGTCGGTGCGTCCTTGACCTGCTTTTTTCCCGCCTGCTTACTGTGAGGGAACCTGCCATGGAAACCGCATTGAAGCCGAAAGAGCACTGGGGGGAATATCCCTCGAAGCTGGCCTGAAAGCCGGAATGTTTCAAGCGAGCCGAGGAGCTTGCATATTCAGCGCAGGTTTGGGGGTCCAGGCTCAGATCCGGTGAGCTGGAGCCATTCAATTGGCACGGGTAGGAGCTTTAGAGCTTAGAGACCAGCATCGGAGCCGAAAGAGCACCGGGGGAACGCCCCTCTAAGGCGGCCTGAGAGCAAAAGAGCTCAAAGCGGGCTCTAGTTCCAGAGGACCTTCACTCCAAACAAACTCACTAGCCCACTGTCTCCGCGGCGGCTGCGGGCTAGCTCACGTTCTCTCCTGTATGCCGGTGTGGGGGCTGTCTTCTCTCTTGGGGAATCCAAGCCTGGGAGTCTGTGCGGGAACCTGCTGCGCCTCTGGGATGGCTGGTCAATCTGTCAAGTCATACGTGCTAGGGGAATGAGGCGAGGCGCAGATGCAAGTTCCCTTTGATGGATTTTATTATAAAAACACAGACTCTACATACAAAACATAAAAAGGCACAAGAGCCTAAAACACAAAGAATACTTAGAACAGAGGACACAAAAGAAATGGGTAGCATGAGGGAATATGTGAGGGTTGACCAGCAACTACTACAAAAACTCTTAGAACTTAATTATAAACAAGACTCGGACAGAAACCAATCATTAAACACAATTACTTAAATGAAACACAGGACTGCTGACAGAAGGTAACTCAGATGCACACGCATTTCATAATAAAAGTCTGTACAACAAAACTAAATAGCAGCGGCTTCTGCCAGCCACTGGGCGAGACATGACAGCTCCCTGTAGTTTTTTTTTTTTGTTTGTTTTTTGTTTTTTTTTTACTAAAATTTGTACTTTTAGTATAGTTAACAAAATATTTTTTTCACCGCTAATTTTATTTTTTTCTTTTAGTTTTTTACTATAATAACCCTGATGAAAACAACACAAAATGAAGAATAGTATTACACCTTCCATGGCAAATGTCTGTGAGCCATTCTGCTGTTCTGTATGTCACCCAGCAATATTTAAAACATACTAGTATCTTGCCACAGCCAAGTGGATTCTTCTGTTAACAGAACATGCTACATCCTTCTTGATATGGTAAATCTAATCAGCTCTCACACCCACCCACTACCTCATGCCCCACCCCACTTCCTAGAGCGCACCTGTTCTACTCCAGTTAAATATTGTCAGTCACCTCCCTGCATGAACGGATTTTTACTTTAGCTATGATGCAATGAATAATAGATTAAATGAGCATGACAGAGCCAGGCTGCGCGGAACAATTAGCAAAGCTCCTCTGAGACTTGACCGCTCAGGCAGACATTTCAGGCAGCTGTCACAGCAAACCTGAACTGTGCAAGTTAGCATAAGTAGTCCCCATTTTGTATTTACACCTCTGCCTGCTCTGTGACACATATCAGGTCATGGTGGACAATGCTTGTAAACAAGGAGAGATTTTTGTGATTATTCATAGGATGGCAATGTAAATTTTTAACAATGTGACTGCCAAGTGAAAATAAAGTTTGAAAATAAATGTTTGAAGAAAAAAGAAATTGTTTTACCACTTGAAGTCTGCAGTGTTTACCTAATATGGTTTTAATTTACATTACCATAGAGAATACTACTTAATATGTACATAGATTTGTGCGCTGGTTAAGTATGAATGATTATGATCATTTGTATCTTCACAGCAGGGCACTGTAACTAATACTTTTCATTTGCATTTCTGCGTTAATTTAAGGGTTAATCTTTCGCTGGGGAAACAAAATCAAGAAGGACAGCAACCCAAAAAAACAAATCATGCACACAGACCAAAATGAGAATGAAATTGCCAGGTTTAAAAGACATTTATTTTATGATGCCAAGTGCTGTTCTGCATGGACATTCGCAGGGTATGAACTGACATTTCTTGGCACCTACAATTGAAGGCATAATAGGGCAAAGCATCTATTTTTTTTTTTTAAGTGCTGTTTTTTTAGCACTGTTAAAAGAGACCTGAAGAGTAGCTTCAAAGAACTTATACATAAAGACAATACAAAGCAAATAAAACAAATAATCTGATGTTCAGCTCTTCAAACCACACACTAAATATGGTGAGCTAGTTATAGATGAAAAACATATTTTTGTCAGGTCTGTGTACTTATTTCTCCTCATAACAAACAGAAAAATATTTGCGGATATGGTTCATGAGCTCCATTAACTAGACGGATCTCTTCTAATCACACACCCAAAACACTTTGTCATACTTTTCAATGTTCTGATAGCTATCCCAGCCATCCGAGTGTGACAGCTATTGGCAGAGCATACAAAACGTTCTTATTATGAAGGTCAAATTTTCATTTTGATGGTCCAAAGAGCATACTGCTCTCTCCTGTTTCATCATAATTGGTACCACACAATCTGGGAGATGAAACAGTTTTGTTCTCTCACACTAACAGTTACTAATTAGAACAAGCTTTACAGAGCACTGACAGAAATCTGTTACATGCTGGATGTTTCTTTTGTAAAAATATTTTAATATATACTAATTTAACAATATTTTAGTTTGTGTGTGAAAAGCCATTTTATTGGACTAGTATGTGTATTTGTCATGTAATTGAGCTAATTTAATCTTACATAGACTTCTGGAGTAATTCTGTCATTCACGTGTGCAAATCCATAATGAACAATTCTTACTGATCTTTTGGATAAAATAATTTAATCGATCTGGGTTTTAGCACTTTATCTTCATCCTTTCTACACTGAGCAAGCATTAACAGGAGGTGAAAGAAAATAAAGTCAGTCAGAAAATTATGATCCCGCAGGATGATTAAAGGGGTGATTATAACACATGACTTTTATTCACATACGGCAATATTATCAACTTTTAGTTTTCTAGAAATAATGACCATAATCATATGACAACATATGCATATGTAACAATGATGCATTTGCATAAAATACAATCCGCTAGAAATTAAACTAAAAAATGCTACAGCACAGTAGCATAGCATTTTCAATTACAATCTCAACTTAATGTGACACTAAATAAAATGTGCTACAATTTATCACATTGAACTTGCTCAGCTTGTTCAGCCTTGCAACAGAAAATCTCTGCATTAGTACACAGAGCACGGATAGGTTGAGTATCTAGAATAGTCTCCTCCATTCACCTAGGTTTGTTTTTGCTTGAAACAGTTTAAAGCCAACTTCCATCAGTATGGAATGCTGGTATGGGGAATTGTACTTGACTTAAAACACTGACACTGTTCTGCAGGGGATGCTTCTACCTTTATACATATACATATAAATATATATTTACCGTAACTGTGCCCAAATATCCCTTGATCACAGAGCTCCTCACACTACATAAGTGGGGTCATACACTGTTCAAGCAATCTCTGGCTGGACGTGAAATAAATAATGCCAGTTGTGTGAGTCAATCTGTGACTCACAAACCTCTGAGTCAACAAACAAGAAGCAGTGTGCTATGTAACACTGCTAGCCGAATCATGGGTGAGGATGTTGTCATTTTCCAGGCTGAAATGAGCTGCTAATATCAGTGGAATTCAGTACGAACCAACACACCTCTCGCCTTCACGCTCCACAAACACAAGCCCATCTGATGTTAAAAGATTCTTTATGTTAAGTAAATCACGCAATAATCCTCCCAACAATGCAAAAGCAAAAGCTTCTAATGTCTATTTCAGGGATTGGAGGAATATCTGATTTATCTGCTGTGATAAGTGAACATAAAAAGATAATACAACAGCTTTCTCATGTTCTACTGCATTTATTCCAATTAAGTGGGTATTATGTAACCACCATGAAAGTTTCATGAAGATATCTCATGCAGCTACTATTTAAAAGCCCATGGTGGTTTAGACGAAAAAAGAGGAAGATTTGTGGCATATGTATCTTTTATATTAGCAAATCCATTTTAATTATCCAAATTATGCTATGGATAAATCTCTCAGAATAAGAAGAAGAAGACTAAGAACAGGAAGAAAGAGAATAAGGGGGGAAGAAGTAGAAATAGGATGAGAAAGAAAAGGAGAAGAGAAAGCCCAACTTAAAATTTGTTCACATCTGTCTCATTAAGGAAACTGCAGTTCATCCATATCGGCAGCTGCTTAACAGGCTTAAAGATAAAGCGGAACTACAGACCATTGCAGTCTAACTGTACGACTTGTAGTATTGATGTGCGTCAGGCAGTTAGCCGACCAAAATATGAACGTGACTTTTCATTTCAAGACCGTCTTTGAAAAGCCTCTCCGTGCTTATTTCTCCTACTTACGCGCCGGTCCGTCCTCAAGCGAGCCTGTTTTCTGATGCATGACTGAAATGGTTCCTCACACACGACGATGATACGAACTGAGTCGAGTTTCTTTGCTAACGGCTAACAGAGAACAACATCATAACGCCATATTCACTCACATAGCCTATTCATGCGCAGAGAGTACTTACATGCGTATGTCATGGCGAAACTGCTGCCAGCCTCCACCATGTCCACCTGTGGTACCAATTTGGGTACCTCCTGGTGCTGGGAGAGCGCAAACCGAAACACCTCATACTCGTGGGAGTCGGTGGGGAATAGCCCTCCTGTGGTGAGAAACACAGAAAACGCACAATTAACAGGCTCTCAGAAGAAAAAGAGCTAACGGGTTTATATGATTTATACAGGAGTCACCCAAACGCGCTGTAGCTAGTGGTCGAAGTGACCACAGCGGTTTAAGCGGGGAAAATTCTGAAGTTCTGTCCACTCTAGTGGTCTCAGATCACTCTTCACTCAGAAACTTCAGACAGCCTTCTGTACTCACCTATGTTGATGTTACTTGGAAAACTGGAGTTCGAGCTTAACCGCAGCAGGCCGGTGAAGAGAAAGAGGAGAATGAAAAGGGCCGAGCTTCGCTGCATATTTCCTCGTGCATCGGCGGCGCAGAGGCAGCCGGAGTGCGCGCATGTATCCCGCCAAACATCCGCCGAGCCCGGCCGCAGCTGAGACAGAGACGGGCTAGAGGTGCCTTCCTGCGCCAACCTCTCTCTTTTCCTCTCTCTCTCTCCACTCCGCGCGCGCGAAATAAAAATTAGGGGATGAAAATGCGCACGCACGCGCGCGCGCCTCGCCTCGAGACCTCGAAGAGCGCGAGAAAGGTACGGGCAGCAAAAAACGGTCACGCGCTTTATTCACTCAACACTAACACCGCGAATGCTGCTGTAGCAGAGGAGGGATTGGGAGGGAACATCTCCGCGTGCCTCGATGTATTTGCAGAACAAAGCCGACTGTACCATTCATACACGCACACACACACACACACACACACACACACACACACACACATACCCACTGCACATACAAGAGAGCGGAGTTAATAATAAAGACAGGCATTAGAACAAGGACAACAAGAAACTGACCGTAGTAATAGTAATAGCACTAGTAGTAGCAGAAGTAAGAGGAGTTGTAATAGTAATGGCAGTAGTAATAACAGCAGTATCAGTAATAGTAAAAGTAAAAGTAATAGATGTAATAGTAAAAACAGTAATAATAATAGCATTACTAATAGAAGTAATTGTAATAGCAATAGTAGTAGCAGTAGTATTAATAGTGGTAATAGAAATAGCAGTAGTATTAATAGCAGCAATAATAGTAGTAATATTAACAGAAGTAATAATTGTCGTAGTTGTTGTGGTAATAGTGATAGCAGCAGTAGCAGTAAGAAATAGCAATACTAGTTGTTGCCGTAGTAATACTGCAGCAGTGATAATAATAGCAGTAGTAGTAGTAATAGCAACAGCAGTAGTAATAACAGCAGCAGTAGATGTAGTAGTAATAGTAGTAATAGTAATAGCAGTAGTAATAGAAGCAATAGTAATGAAAGTAATAGCCATAGTAATAGAGGTAATAGTAATGGCAATCGTAATAATTGTAGTAATAGTAATCATAACAGAAGCAACAGAAGTAATAGTAATAGAAGGAGTAGTACCAGTAAAAGTGAAAGTAGTAGTTGTACAGAAGCAGTCATAGTACCTGCAGTAGTAGTAGAAATAATAGTAATAGCAATACCAGTAGTGTTAGTAATAGCAGTAGCAGTAATAGCAGTAGTAGTACTATTAGTGTTAAAAGAAATAGCAATAGGAATAGAGGCAGCAGCAGCAGTAGTAGTAGTTGTAATAGTAAGAGCAGTAATAGTAGTAGTAGTACCTGAAGTATAGTAATAGCAGCAATAGTTGTAATAGTAATAGTAGAAGTAATCATAGCAGTAGTAACAGACATAAAAGTAAATAGTACATTTACATTTACGACATTTAGCCGATGCTTTTTACAAAGTGACTTCCTATCCCTAACTGAAGGGGACAGTCTCCCCGGAGCAACGTGGGTTTAACGGTCTTGCTCAGGAACCCAGTGGTGGTTTGCTGAATGTAGTATTCAAGCCCATGACCTTTTGGTCCTGAGGCAAGTATCTTACCTATTAGGCCACCACCCCCCACCACCCAATAGTAGTACCAGTAAAAGTAATAGCAGTAGTGGTAGTAATAGCAGTAGCAGTAATTGTAATAACATTAGTAATAGGAGCGCTGTAGTAGCGGTAATAGTAATAGCTGCAGTATTAGTAGTAGTAGGAATAGTAGGAATCAGGGGCGGACTGGGACAAAAAACAGCCCTGGCATTTTGGGGTAGAACGGCCCACCACATACAATTACACACACCACCCATCTTTGCGCTCCCATGAAAGTGTATACCAACAAAGTAGTATTCAACAAAAGTCGTATTCAACGAAGTAATGGCAATAGTAGTAATTGTAGTAATAGTAATAATAACAGTAGTAACAGACTTTCAATAAATTGTGAACTTACCCAGTCAAAAATGATGTAGCTGAATCTTTTAATTAATATTTGGGGAAAAAAAGAGAGGGCATTCTGTATGTGTGCGTGTGTGACAGAGAGAGAGATTTTAAAAAGTGTGGATGTCTTTCATGTCTGTATATTGTTTATAAATATGTACAGTAAAGCTGCCTCTAACGCCATGCTTCAAAAGTCGCCTACTACTCACCGCACAACCAATAATAGATAATTAACTGTTGTCTCACTGTTAATGTTGATGAATGGTGGTTAAAATAATGGAGAAACAGTATGATGGTAAAGTGCAGGTGCATTACCAAAAAGACATACATGAATGTATGATACACATATAACTGTATGGGGTAGAGTATTAAAATACATATAATATGCACAATATACATATAAGCACTGTATGGGGTGGAGGATTAATGTAGATATGAATATAATAATATAATCTTTCCGGATGTATTTACAGAGTCCGGATCTGCACCTGATTCAGGGCCCGAATAGCCTGAGGGAGGAAGCTCCTCCTCATTCTCTCTGTATTGGCTTTAAGGGAATGGAAGCGCTTCCCTGACCTCAACAGAGAACTTGAAGTGTTCTGAAAGTACTCCATCTTACTGCAGGTTCACTGCCACCACCGCCACCATCATCAACTGATGAAGGCCTTGCAGCAAAAATGTCTGTAACTGTTAGGGGTGTCAAGTGATTAAAAAATTAATCTAATTAATTACAAGCTCTCTGCTTAATTGATCTAAATTAATCACACACATTTTTGCTGTAAAAGTCTTTAAAACATGTAAATGAATTTTGGCATATGAGTGAATGAATAATCAACATTACAGACTTTCAGTATCTCTTTTATTTAATTTTTTGCAATGTTCATGTGCAGTGATGGTCATATGCTGAGGGTAAAAATGTCTCAGCAAGAACAATGATAGAACTAAGTCCATCTATAAGGTGCAGTTTAAAACAATGTACATACAAAACAGGAGTGTTCTGATTAATTATGCTGCCCTGTCGAAAAATGCTAAAGTAGTGCAAATTAACAGCAGGGGTCCTGAATTGTGGGTTGTAGTGGGTTCAATCCTCTGGGCAGGATTTGAATGGAAGCAAGGAAACACAGGTGTCACTACTCCAGTCCACGCACTACCTTATATAGGGCGCTGTCATTGAGGGTGATCACAGATCGGGCGCAGGAGTGCCTGGTTTTCTTAGCTTGGCAGGTACTTCAGCACCCTGGACAGTGCCTGTGATGGAGCGCTTGGCTGTTGCTGCCGCTATGCTGACAGCCCTGCATCACAGTGCCCTCCCCTTAGCTCCTTAACAGTGCGCTGAGGAGGGCACAGCCAAAAAGCATGTTTTTGCTGTAAAAGTCTTTAAAAATGTAAATGAATTTTGGCATATGAGTGAATGAATAATCAACATTACAGACTTTCAGTATCTCTTTTATTTAATAACTGTTTTTGCAATGTTCATGTGCAGTAATGGTCACAGCAATAAAAAATATGACCTAATATGCTGAGGGTAAAAATGCTTTAGCAAGAACAATGATAGAACTAAGTCTAAATCACAGTGCCCTCCTCTTAGCTCCTTACCAGTGCGCTGAGGGGGGCACAGCCAAAAAGCATGTTTATGGGAGAAGGCATGTGCGTTGCTGTGAGCGCCTCCCAGCCAATGCTGCACAGAGAACGAGTAATCCTGAGGCACAGGAACCAACGTGTAATACGATTATTATTATTGGCTTCCCTGGTCATCCAGTGGAGGGGGACATGGTCCATGAGTGTGACATGCCACCCCGATGGGTATCATTTCAGCTCATCCACAGCCAGCTTGATGGCCGGGGCTTCCCGTTCAATGGAAGCAAGTTAGAAAAGGGGGCTGCTATCAAGGAGATGTTTGGCACAAACCTTTTATAGTATCCTGCCAGCCCCAGGAAGGCACAAACCTAATTTTTCAATGTCGAACAGGGATGTGATTGGACAACCTTCCCCTTTTCTCTTGAGGTTTTAACAAGCCCCATCCGATTAAAAAAAAACCCAGGTACTGCACCCTGACGAAACTTCCAAGTGATAGTGGTGAGCCTGGCCTGGCAGACCTTCACCAATACCTGCCAAGGTGCTGCTGGAAGGCAGCCAGTGCCCCTACTGCCAGTGGCCAGGGGTTGTGCTGGGCCAGGCATTTGGTGTTAAAGACATCTGCCAGTAGCCCTTGGTGATGTATAGAAATAAACCTTGCCCTGCCTAACCTTTCGACAAGATCCACCAAATCCATCAAATGTAGAGATTTGATTCAGTTTTCAAAAGTCATTACACAACCTGCAGCTGCCATCATGCTTCAGCACCGCCACTATGGGGCTTGACCAGGGTCAAGCTGGTCTTCTAAGATATCTTGTAACAATAGGCTTACCTCCTCCTTGATAGGCTGATGAGGGGCCTCAGAGACACTACCATACTGGGGGTGGTTTTATGTTATGTTGCATTAAATTAGTATATCCAGGCTCGGTAGAACACCTGTCTCTGAACTGCTTCTCCTCATGAGACATTCAGAGACATGTGTTCTGTAACTGTCAATCATACTCAGGCATGAGAGGTGCCATTAATACAGGCCTGGGTTTGACCTAACCTTTCAACAGATTTAAATGGTATAGTTTTTGTCAGATCTCTCATGGGGCTGCTGCAGGCGGTAGTTCACTGGGTCCACTTGGTCCAAGATGAAAATTTACATGTGCTGCAGGGGAATAACAACAATACATCTCCTGGCAATAATTCTCTTGGTCTGGCAGGTCTATAATAGACCTTCTGTCTATCCCTTTGTGCCTCTTTTATGTGTTCTTTTACTATGGGAGTTACTTTTTCTAATCTTGTCTGGAGCTCTTGTATGAACTCAATGTCGGACCTGAATGGGGATGGTTGTGTCTCCCTGCTCTCGCAGGCTACATCTATCAGGGCCCTGGGCCGGTGACCAAGCAGCAGCTCAGTACCGGCTTCTCTAATTGCAAATAGTCCCAATTTCTACCATCCTCATCTACTATTTTTTGAAGATATAATGGGGGTTCCCCAATCTGATAAACTAGCTTTGGGAATCCCTATTCATCTGAAAAGGAGGAGCAGTTATTTTGCTATATTATGAGATTTACGGCGGGGGCTGCCTCTGGACACCCTCTCGAAGGGTGGGTAGGGTTGGTGGTGAGTGGTGCTGGGCCAGTTTCACCAATGAGTTCTGTTGGCTTTGAGGGCAACACTGATAAAACCATTGGCCAACATTCCCAGCCAGTGAAATCAGCCCTCTGGAATCAGCCCCACCACCAACAGCCATTTTTCCCCTACTGTCACCCGAGCCGCCATGACCTCACGGATGTCCACAGGAAATGGTCACTTGCCCACACAGTGTCATGGACTGTCAGGACGATGGGGGGCATGCCAAGGTGACGGTGCTACATTAACAGAGCTGCAGTGGAAGCACTTATTTTGAGTGTGGTGGCTGAGGTGTAGTTGGCTGTCGAGGTATGAATCACACAGCCTGCCATCTATGGTTTGGGAGACCAAATGGGTTGTTGTTCTGGGTCACTTGTAATTCCCCTCTAGCCACAGCCTGCGGTTACGCACACCCTGGAACCAATCTTCTTGGTCACTATTTATACTCGGATGTGACACACTATCCACATTCAGTCACAAACCCTTACCTCATGCTTTTGGAATACTTGCTTGTTTCTCGTGTGGATTATCAGACTTTGACCTTGCCTTGTTCTTGACCTTGCTTTGGCTTACCCCTTGGACTTGATATGCTGTTTAGTTATGAGCTTTGCTTGTTTGGATTATGAACCCTGTGTGTCATCATTTTGTATGTGTTGTCCACCATCTTGTCTGCTCGGTTTCTGTGTTCCAATTCTCTCTGTGTTTGTTCAACTAGCGAACTCTGTTTGTGTGTTTGTACTCATCTTTGCTTCAGTTGGTTCTCCTCATCTACAGTAAAATATCACAGTAGTTTTGCTATCACCGTCTGAGACTGTGTCCATCCCCAGCACCTTGAGAACATTAATGAACCATCAAATGTCACAGCAGTGGTGGAGGAGATGAGAGGGATGTTTGAACAGATGATGTTTACCATCCAATGTCAGGAGACAGACGTAAGGAACATTGGAGAACTAAGAGGTCAACACTCAAAGCAGATTCAAGAGGTCAGTGTGGCCAGCCCTGGTACTGCACACCAAGCACTACCCCAGGCCTAGTTCATTCAGCGACTGCTGCTGCCCCAATGAGCCTTGCTCCACCCCCTGCATTTCTTTGATACCCCGCAGGCTCCAATGGCTTCACCATTTAGTGCTCCTTGGTGCTCAAGCTACAGGCCACCCAATTTCCAGATGAAGAAGTGAAAGTGGCCTATATTATCACTCGATTCCACCTAAGCCCATGGAGGAGGAACCGATGCAGGTCGTACCTCACCCTCCAAGAAAGAGAAAGGAGAATGGCCCAGGGACTGTGTTAATACTTTGGAGGCAGAAGACACTACTGAGCGGTCTGTCCAGAACATCCAGATTCTCCCACTTGGATGGGAAAAGGCCCAGCTCACCAGGGCGTCAGGACCTCCTGGTGAGCACTATTCCTTCAGTCGCCACAGCCATGCTGACCTGGTCTAAAGACCCCACCGATCAACTCAAGATGCGGGTCTTGGTGGATTGTGGAACCACCATCAACCTGCTTGATCACACCCTGGCTGCAGATCCCTTGCCACCATTGTAACTAACCTCAGACTGGTTCAAGCCCTGAGTGGTCAACCACTTGGGTCAGGGCAACTGGAATTCTGCTCAGTTTCTGTGTTTGTTTGACCAGTTTATGTGATTGTACTCATCTCTGCTTTGTTTGACTAGTTTATGTGATTGTACTCATCTCTGCTTCAGCTGTCGATTTGGTCAGCAGGTGTAGTGTATCTAGGGGCTAGGCCCTCTGTCGCATTCAGGCCCTGAGGAGATGCTGGAATAGGGCTCCAGGTGTTTGGGTGCCGGTTGTGGGAGGTTGGACCATGTCTGTAGTTGCTTGCATTCTCCACCAGACATGGATGGCAGTGAACATACAGTGCTCTTTATTTACAAGTGAAAACAATGGTGCAGAGAGGAGTCTTTAGGTGCTTGGTAGCTGTGTTTGTTGCTCAGTGGGGAGTGGACGTGCGATGTGAGCTGGTGGCCTAAGGGGTCCAATGTAATGGGTTGTAGTGGATACAATCCTCCGGGCTGTAATCTGAATGGAAGCAAGGAAACACAGGCATCACAGCTGCTCTGGTTCACACTCTCCCTTTCCCTCCTCAAAGGAGCCCTTATATAGGGTGCTGTCTCATCATTGTGGGTGATCACAGATCGGGCGCAGATATGCCTGGTTGTCTTAGCTCTGCCCCTGCCATGTGTGCTGCTGTGGTCCAAAACAGAGGTGCAGAATGTGCACCTGGCTGTCATTGGAAGCAGGCCCTTCAGCTCCCTGGACAGTGCCTGTGGGCCCTTCAGTACCCAGTACAGAAGCATTTGTCTGTCACTGCCCCGGCGCTCACTATACATGTATTTATGTATTTGTCACTTTTTTGATGAAAGGAAAACAGCACTGGACAAAAGTGAACTTCATGACCACAGTCTCAGGAAAAAGTCTCATATAGCCATGTAGTGTAATGGTAGCTTGTTGAAGCTGTCTAATCCAAGCTATGTTGTAAGCTCCTCAAAATGTAAAGATATAGATCTTCATAAATAGGTTATTAGTAGCGCCAGAATATTAAGTCCTACCTTTAATTATTAATAAATAAATAATTCTACATTTGAAGGGGTGGTTCCTTTCAAATGCCTGGAGATGTATGTATATGAGCCATCCAAATGAGGCAAGGGTATGATGTCTCTCTTCAATTTTCCCACCTGATTAAATTATGGGCATCCAATAAAACATGCTCTAAAATATTCTGCAGTTTCATCTGGATTACAGCATTACTGGGATTTGCAACCCCTGTAATGTAATGAAGTAGACGATGAGGCTGAATGCAAATACAACGGATCTTTACTGAACTCTGTAGTGACAAAAATATAAATGAAAACAAATTAGAATCTAGAAACCAAACCTCCTTATTCGCAGCTCCTTATTCGAAATTTTTGTTCCACCTTAAATACTGTGCTCCAGGCTACAATATCGCTATTATGCCTGTAGGGGGAGGAAATTTTACTGAGGTTTACATTCAGAGTTATGTTTCCTTTTTATATGGACTGTTTCAGAAATGCATGTAGATAAATAAAAACGTTTTTCAATATTTACATGGCAGTGATCTCTTTCCACTCAAAATCCTAAACTGTTCTATAACTTTAAATCCTAGGAACTTGGCT
>JBBIGA010009281.1:0-15295 GCA_037576975.1 Alestes dentex | reverse complement strand
GTGTGATGTGGCAGTCACCACATAAACAATTTCCTCCGGGATAAATAAAGTTTTCTGATTCTGATTCTGATTCTGTAATGCTCCATGGAGTTTACCGTGCTAGGCCCTGCCCCCACCTCAGCTACTCAGACCTGTTATGCTGATTCCAGTGTACAGACTGCTCGTCAGTAGTGCCAAGGTCGTTTGACTTACGTTTTGTAGCAGCATTTTAAAAAAAGAAATAGCTTGTTACGCAGATGGAATATTTGGGCTTGTTTGTGATGAATCATGTCTCACCTTGGTGGTCAAAAAAACAGCTGGGTGCAGTCAGTGGAGGAGCCAAGGGGAGATCCTTCAAGTCAGACAGTTCTCTATCCCCTGCGAGGCGGCACCTCTTGTTGCATTTGTATATCAGGAGTAACGTTTCTTTGAAGAATAGAAGTTTCGGTTTCACACGTGAAAATATTGACTGCAGTGCACTTCACTTAGCATGAAGCTAACCAGTGTAACCAAACTGGCAGTTAGTGTTCTCCTGTCCATTACTGTCCAATGATGTTGTGTAAGCAGCAGTTCAAAAGAGGTGGCTGACTTTATATGTCTCAGAGGACACACATGCTAACTTTCACCCTCCCAGCACCATGTGTTGGGCAGACCTAGCTAGTGGGAGGACATTACTCATGTATAAATTCTGGGGGAAATTATATAAACACGATAATGAAACAAAAAAAACCCCAAAAAACTGAACCCACTGCCCGCACTGAGGAGTGTGTCGAGCCAAGATCAAGACCAACAACAGCATCTGGCACAGCGAACCTGAATCTTGAACCTGAATCCAAGCAGTAGAGCTTCGTTTTTTGAGGGTCATTCCTCTCAGAAGCTTAAAGTGTGGTTTTAATATAGTCACGAATGCCCTATGTTTGAGCACTCTTTCGTTTGTTTGTGTGTGTAGAATGTCAGAGGATCAGTAAAATTGAACTAGATGCTATGCCTTTGGGGTCTCTGTGGTATAGATAGTGTAATTCACTCAAATGCACAAAGAGACGCAGACATAAATGTATGTGTGTTTGGGGAATAGGTGTTATTGATATATAATATACTCACTGGGAGCCCAGCAATGGCACGGACGGAGTTATCCCCACTGATGCATGCCATACAAGAGCTGCTTGCTGGTCTGATCCTGTATCCACAAAGCCTTTTCAGACGTGGTACATGAACAGTGGCTGCTGCTGGGACAAAGAGAATAAGAGTGTGAGAGAAAAAGAGAGAGAATGTAGCTTGCTGCTACTGCATGGAGAGAAGGACAAGCCCAGATATGCAGAGCTGAATGGAACAGCTAGAGAAATAGGGCAGGCTTATTTGCAGTGTTCACACAGACTCAGCCTAATCCTCCCATGATGCCTTGCAAACAATGGCTAGCGGCATAGCTCAAGGGGAATCGCGGGCCTCTGTTCGCTCGTCTGCGATACTTTAGGAAATCTCATCCTTGTTTCGGACCCTCGGTTCCCCCCATTTCCCCTTCCCTGCCTGTCCCTAAGCCCGTAATAACACAGCCCGCTCGAGCTTCAGGAGAGGTTTATATATTCCTCTGGCCTAAATGGTTTCAAATGAGTGGTAAACTGCACAGTTTATCGCAAACTATTGGCCTGTGGCTACAAAAGGACCCAATAAAGCTTTAGTGAATTAGCGCGTGTATATTGACTATGAGCGTGTGTGTGTGTGTGTATGTGTAGCATTGAGTAATTAGCTGTGAATGTGTGGTTTTGAGAGGCTTAGCACCGGACTGTAGTCTCTCATTATCTCTGGAACGGCAGCGTTCCCTGTCCGCCGCTTCTCCTTCTCTCTCCACCTAAATAACACACCAACGGCGAGAGATAAGCTAAAACACAATCAGCACTAATGTTTAACACGTCCCCCGTCGCCAGCACCTCCTAATAAGCTTTGTTTGCGCAGTGCCATTACGAAGTTATATTGCACGCTAATGTGTGCTGATTTTTAAGTTTGCTTTTTGACTCTCTTTTTCTTATGAGTGTTTGGTGGCTGTTAAACTGCAATTAAAGCTTATTGTGGCAGTTTACACTAACTGTAAGAGTTGGCTTGGGGTTGAATTCTACAAATAAAGCAGCTGAGGATGATTCTGCGAATGAAGCAGCTGAGGATGATTCTGCGAATGAAGCAGCTGAGGATGTGCTCGATGATGCTACTGCTAAGTAAAGATGGCATGATGCTACTTTTTGCAGTTTGCAGAAAAAATGCTGAGTAGTGCATGTTTTCTTTAGAAACTTCTAACTGTGCGGAAAGTCACCTGTGAAAATTATATTTAAAGTAGCAAAAGTACAAACTTATCTACATTCAGATATACTTTCTATAAAAAGTTTAAAAGTAAATAACGTATTTTTAGTATGTAAAAGTGAATGTTTTAGAGATGGCATGATACCACTTTTTCTTTTCTGATATCCATGGAAACTTTCAGTGTTGTCCAGTGCAGATTCAGATTATTTATTTATTTTTTTTATTACTATGCTTTAAAATCCATTAAGAAATGGATAGTAAGGTATAATGCTCTTATGATTCAGCAACACACTACTAACTAACAGGAGGAAATACACCGCTAACAATTATCATTTCATGCTAGGTGTATTGATCAGATTGATTTTTTCGTCAATATCTGATTCAGCTGATACTCGCCTGATACAGAGGCACGTTGTCAAGTTTTCTGTTTTTAGTGGGGTTGGGTGCCATGACTAATGTAGCACAGATCCTGGCACAAAAATGAATAAGCATAGTTTGCATAGTTTGTGTTTGATATTACGCTGATATAAAGTTGTTTGAATGTTTTAATAATAAGAGTATTAATACTACACATTTTAGAAAATGTGCTGCAAAGTATTATAGCAAAGTAAGAAATAAAAAGTGTGTTCTTTCTCTTGGAAATGTATTTGATTATGTGCAGGGACAGTTCCTCACCTTCACTAGCCTCCCATGCAAACATTCAGTTCGAAAACAAGCGTAAGTGGTTGTTATATGGAATTGCTCAGAAGAACCCTTCTGGGTGGCAAAATCATGATGATTGCAGTCTCATTTCTGACACGTGAGCTTTCATATCACGTCCGATGAAAGAATGAAGAGATGTGACTGAGGATGTGTGAAGGAGAGCGAAGAGCGGAGGTGGTGGAAAATGTAACTACGTTAGTCAAGCAGATGGACAGGAAGTGGCTGTATTCACGCTGAATTTTAAGCAGGAGATGGGACGCTTATCTTGGGGTGTTATTGTACTGATCAGCACACCGGCAGACGTGGCAGTGTTTTCTCACTTTGTACACGCGTGCATGTGTTTCTGCCAGAGACCCTAAGATTATGGGTCATTGTGATGGAAAGCTCACCCACTGCAGTGTGCTGTGGTGCCACAGCCCTCGTCCCGCAAGCTCGAGGCAAACATTCCATTCTGTGAAATTGGTAGAGGAAGGCTACTGTCGAATGGCTTCACAAGTAATTAATCTTTCAAGGATTTTCTCTGCTTCCAATTTTAAACCACCCAGAAGGAATGGAGGCGCAGTTATTGTGTGTGTGTGTGTGTGTGTGTGTGTTGGGGGGGCGTGATTTCACATCTAAGGCTCAGAAAGCACTTGAAAGATTAAAGCTGGCGGCGGGAGGAGGGGGTCTTTTTGCCTTGTATTACATATATTCCTTGAAGACATGCCATTTTTTCCATGGCATGTCGGAAATTTGCCGCGTTTTATTTGGCTCTGGAATCGCGTGCCCATGAGCCGAAGACCACTCATTTGATCAAACCGGATGTTATTACCCTCGTTAGCCATTCGTAACCGATCTGACCTGCACTGCTGTTACTAAAACACACTGGTTTAATATGCGGATGTGGGATTCCACAGCAGGACTGCAACTTTGGGACTTGGAGCTTCTTGTGTAACCTTTTTTTTTTTTGGAAAGGTTTTACAACAAAGAAAAACTTTGCCCTGGAAAGCAGCCTGAGTTTGTTTAAAATGTCACATTGGGTGGCATGTCTTTAAGAGCAGAAAATAGCACCTCGTACTGTCAAACGAATGTGCTGAGAGATGCCATGGCCCGTAAAGCTCCCGAGTGAACTGTGGAGCCCTTGGGGCTCACGTCTCTTTCTCTAACCCCGGGAGCACGTTGTTCTTCTGATGTTATAATGAGCTGACATGGAGTGGGTGAAGAGCAGATGATTACCACTCGCGGAAGATGATTTGAGCGGATGATTTCTGGTGTAGGACGGGAGGGGAGCTCTTGACCCGCTCCTGTCCTCTGAGCCTCCTCTAGAGAGGTTCTCTTCTGAGACAGGCCGGAGCCCCCTAGATGCAGACGGGGGCCTCCCGCTGCATTTGAGGCCTCTTCTCCTGAAGAGCTCTCTGGGATTTTGCACACGCCTCCAGCATTTCTGAGATGTCTCACGTAATTGTCAAAAGTTTGGGGACACCGCACTTTTCGATGTTTTTGATTAATGAGCATGTTTATGTTTTCTCCGCATAAAACTACGAAATTCAAGAATCGATCGACAAAAGTGCTACATTGAGCGTAACACCACCGGTGGCCTAGTGGTTAGGGCATTCGGCCAAAAATCAGCGAGTCATGGGTTTGATTCCCAAGACTAGTAGTAGCACCACTGTGGTACCCTTGAGCAAGGGACCGTCCCCACTCGCTGCTCCCCAGATGCTGTGTTCTTGGCTGCTCACTGCTTCACTTGGGTTGAATACAAAGGAACAATTTTGTGCTGTTCACGTGTGACTGAATGGTCGCTTTACACTTTCCATGCCATGTGAACTCTTGCTGTAATTTCAAATCTCTTTAGGGCTCAAACCTTTCAAGTGTTTCAACCGCCTTGAATGCACAAGTTCAGCACGTGCTTTAAACAGCAGGATGGAAAAGAAAATGATCGAATCATTATTTATGCAAAACCTGCACTTCATACCAAGCAAAGGCTCTGTGATGAACATGAAGCTTTGTGTTATACGCCAAAGAATTAGCATTTAAATAGCTGTTTTATTACAGATTTTTTTTTTTATCCATTCCAGCAGTGCTCTACTTTTCAAAGGTAAAGTGCCCTCATGTTGAACATTCATTGCCGGTCTCTCAGATCCAGATTATTTATTTATCCACGTAGAAGTATGCACCAGCTGTCCTCTCTGTTGAAGTCAAAGTGGATATACAATGACAAATGTTGTCCTCTGTGGTGTTGCACCACCTCAGTCTGGTGAGGTATGATAGTCTAACTGGGTTTAATTCAAAAACTCTGGGCTTATGTTGCAGGTTCTTCAGCACCACCATGCAGTTCATGAGATTTCCTACATTGCCAAGGACATCACGGACCACCGGGCCTTCGGCTACGTGTGTGGAAAAGAGGGGAACCACCGGTTTGTGGCTATCAAGACGGCTCAATCTGTAAGTATTTCTTATGGGTTGCCGGACTGCGTGAGATTTCAAAGATATTTCACTTAGCCATAAGCCAGCACAAGTTTAACCGAAGAAAGTTTTCCTTTGGTTTGCAGTAATATACTTTTACTCTGTTGTATTATCTGGGGAAAACATTCATTGGGCCTTACATTGATTTGAATCCTTTGCCATTTCCCGGTTGAACCTGATTCAGTTCTTCAGGCCTTCAGGAGCATCTGAGTGGGAGAACTAGGTGGATGTGATTAAAGCGGCAGTAAAATCCTGCAGGATAATTGCCTAAAAGAAACTGCAAATCAAGAATCAGCACTATTGCCACAGTCATTAAGGGCATTTTCACACTTGTCCCAAATTCACTCCCAGGTCAGATTTGGTTTGTTTGAGTGAGGAGCTCATTATCCTCATTACTTTCATACACACCTTGGTATGCCATTCTTCAAATGGTAGCTAATGGGCTCACCTCTTTTCTGTTTTTAACAATGAAAGGATGGCAGCTGAATGCGGAGTGATGACCTTATTATTGTTATGTTCCATCGGAGGACTACCAGAACTCAAACAGTGATGAGCAGAAGCTATTGGATGTGTGACGTGTCCTCATGTAGGGGCCTGCAAACAATGAGCTGTTCTCGCTTGAAAAGATTTTTAACCATGTGGGATGGTATATTTTTCATGATGTTCAACAAGGGGTAATGTGACAAAAAGGACCAAACGCACAGTGTGCAGCACTAAGACCGGATGGTGTTTCTAAACGCTGCGGCCTGCACCAGGGTTCAACTCCAGGCCACATTTTTCGGCAGGACAAGGCATCGAAACAGCTTTTACACTTGACCAGATGTGCCAAGCGCTTGGGGAAAACAGTCCTAGTGTAAAATGACCCTTAGTTAAATCTGCGAATCTGTATTTTCTTGACATATTAGTCTGTTCACTTCTGAAAGAATCAACTTTTCATATTTATTTTTAGAAAGTTAAAGTGTTGCTTTAACATTCTGGGTCTGTAGTGTGTTTATGTGTGTATGTGTGTGTGTGTGATGCTGGATGGTTCACCTACTCCTTCCAGTCAATACTGTAGCCCTCCTGTGGCATTTGGAGGCTTCCAACAGTAATCCAAGCACAGCAGAAAAAGTGTAGTGAAAACACGCCATACATCTTTTCCCTGTGGCTTAACGCCCTCTCTCTCTCTCTCTCTCTCTCTTTCTATCGATCTCTTACTCTCTCTCTCTCTATCGGTCTCTTACTCTCTCCCTTGCTCTCTCTCTCTTTCACTCTCTCTCTCTCTCTCTCTCTCTCTCTCTCTCTATCAATCTCTTTCTCTCTCTCGATCATTCTCTTACTCTTTTCCTTTGCTCTCTCTCGCTTTCTCTCTCTCTCTCTTGCTTTCTCTTTCTCTCTTGCTCTCGCTCTCTCACTGTGCTGTGTTGCTGGTGCCACTCTATGCTGGGTGCTGGTATTGATTTCCCATACACAGTCAATGAGTACATGTCGGTTTCTCTTTCTCTCCATCCATCGCCCCTTGCTCTGAACTGCAGGTGACCCTGCTTTGTGTGACTCAGATAGATTACAGCAGTCCTACACTCCTTTCCTCTTTGCAGTTGCAAAGCACATTCTGGCTTTCATTTCATTTCACTTTGTTTGGTGCTTCCTCTGCAAGCTTCTTCTCAGCCTGTTGCACTTGTTCTTTCCGACACTCTCCTCTCTCTCTCTCTCTATTCCTTTCATATTATATATCTCTCTCCCTGTCTGTCTGTCTCACTGTCCTCTCTCTCTCCCCCTTTTACATTGTCTGTCTCTGCATCTCTCTCTCTCTCTCTCTCTCTCTCTCTCTCTCTCTCTCTCTCTCTCGCTCTTGCTCTCCTGTTAATACTGCTTTTCTCTGTGATGTATGGTTGCTGGCGAAAGCAGCAGAAATATACCCGAAGGCAAGAGCTGAGTGCTCACTGTACGTTTGGGCATTTAGTGGGTTATTAGTGACATTTAGACTGCGGCAGGCAGGGGATGCATTTTTAATGATAACGTGGGGCTTTGAAGTGAAGTACAAAGTGTGAGTTTGATCAGATGCAGCTTTTTAACATGGAAAGCACTTTGTTCTGTCATCTCTCATCAGACGGCGTTTAGAGAGGAAGGAGAGCAGGTTCGAGGGTCTTTGCTTTCCATTACATATTTATGAAATATCTGGAGAATGATGGAGGCGACAATGTTCCTTATAACATGAGATGTCATGCTGAGTAATAAAAGTTAGCCAAAATCAGTTTGTCATTCTCTCTCTTCCTTTCTCTCTTTCTGTCTGTCACTCAATCCCCAGGCTGAGCCAGTGATCCTTGACCTCCGTGACCTTTTCCAGCTGATCTATGAGATCAAGCAAAGGGAAGAGATAGAGAAAAAGGCCCAGAAGGACAAGCAGTGTGAACAAGCAGTTTACCAGGTGGCACACATACAAAACACACACACACGTACACACACACACGTACACACACACACACACGTACACACTAGCACATTGGAACAAACGCTTTGAATTGACATGATTCATATGTGTACATTATTTCCACGCTAATAAAGTCACATCTGCACAATTACTATCTTTCACTTTACTTCATTTTACTTCTGTTGATCTGAGTTTATTCATGTGGAAATGATGATACACATTTGAATCAAGTCAGTTCAAAGCAACAATGCACATGTATACACACACACACACCCACACACACACACACACCCACACCCACACACAAATTAACTAGCAAAACCAAATGCAGTAAATTAAAGCAGTAAACTACAATAGGCCTGGAGTAACAGTGACTTTTAAAGGCACTCATTAAACCCAATCATTGTAGTGCATAGCTTTGAGTGGTGATTGCTTTTAGAGAATGCCAGCACAATACAGTATTATAAAATACACAGATGTTTAATAAATAATAATAACAATAATGATAATAATAATCGATTATTAGATCACAGTCTAATAGCAGTTTGTTCCGACCAACATAGTTTGTCAGGCCAAAGATTGTTCCATGAAAAGCAGAGCGGTTCAGCCATTCATAAAACATTCAACTACTAATGGTCATGTGTGTGTGAACATTTAGAGCAGTATCTGTTATATACTTCAATGAAGGAGGACATTGCAGATAACTGAGGCAGCTTTTGTTTCAGCATCCCCACTTTCCTACTGTCTTCACTTGTCACTCTCACTCTCTCTCTCTCCTTCTCGCTGAGCTGGAGAGTGAATTTCTCTCTCTTTTCTCTCTCCTCTCGAACTCGTTCTCTGATGATTGCGGATGATGCTCCCTATTTGTCACAAAATAATCTCAATAATCATGTTCTGCTCTCTTTTCTATCCTCTTCTCTTTTCTCTTCATCGGTCTTGTTCTTTCCCCACCCGCCCATACTCTCTCTCTCCTCCTGCGCAATGGCTCCTAAAGACCATTCTGGAAGAAGATGTGGAGGATCCGGTGTACCAGGTAACGCTGTGTGCTAAATCGCTAATCATAATGTTTGCTTAAATGTACCCTGTCAAATTAGTCTGCCTCTCACCGCCAAGCCACGCTGGGCTCCCCGCGCTGTAATACGCTTTTAATCTGCCTTAAATAAATAAATAACCTCACTTCATTTTCTGCCCTCTTTTTGCTCGGCCTGAATTAATAAGTCTTGTTATTTCATCATTTCGTGCACATAAATACATGGTGAATCATCCCTAATGGATTGTTATTTATTTATTTATTTATCTATCTATCTTTTTTTTTAATTATTATTACTATTATTTTTTTTTATTTATATCGCCAACGTGAGCTGGGTCTGTCGCGAGAATTTTAGGATGTGGCCTCAGTCCTGAGACGTTTCCGAGCTCATACTGAAAACAGACAGCTTTAACACACCTCATCCTGGGCTGCGTGTGTGTATGTGTCCGTGTGTGCGTGCACGCCATGCGCATTGCATTGCTACCTTGTACCGTCCAGCTGTTCAGCAAAAGCTATATTTTAAGGTTGTCTAAAAAAAAAAAAAAAAACAGCTTTCATTCACTGAGTACTGGTGTGATAAAAATCAGTTACATCTGTGATGTAGCACTGACTGGCATGACTTGGCAATGCTAAGCCAATCATGTACTGTCATGCACAATGATGTGGCTCCAACATGATACGCAAGACCTTGAGACTAAATACCTGTTACATGATAGTCCTCAGCGCTAGAATCGTCAGTTTTGATGCAAAGTGGGCTAATTCCTACGTCTGTGGCAATTTCCTATTACGCAGTCTAGAGTAGGAAAAGGGATTAGGTAGTGTGTGCAGCCAGGTCTTATATGGGGCTGAATGAGCTGATAGTTCCATTATAATATAAATGACACAGACTTTGCCATTATCTAAAATGACGACAATTCTGCAGTGAGATATAATGCTGTCTAGAATACAAGGGAACAGGCTCTATTAGGTAGAATGCCTCATGCTGGTAATGCTATGGTGTCTCAGTGTGATACCTGCATCATTGAGGAATATATCATAGAAGTCGGACCGCTGTTTGGCACCTATGAGCTATCTGGCAATTTTGTACGCTTATTTGTAACCTTAACCGCCTAGGCGTCTAGCTCCCCAGAGGATTTTTTTTTCTTTTTCTTTTTTTCTGGACTTTGCTGGGCACTGGCTGTGTTCCCGCATTGCCGGAGCTTACATGTAAAGCATGCACCTCGTTAAAAGATACAAGAATCTGGCCACAAAGTCCTGTGGAGGACCCTGCACTGTGATTTATGAGAATACGCTCCAGCATTCCGTTGGTAGGTATGGAAATCATAGGGGGATCGTGCTCCTGAGCGGGGAATTGCCTATGAGCACACTTGCATGTAGTTAGGCTTTTTGAAGGAGTAGATATGGCGCAGAATTTTAAAGATGCTGTTTATGCTGTGTGCTTTATGGAGGCCTACAAGCTAGCAAGTATGATTCGATTACAGTCAGTTCCAACTGAGATTGGAGTTCGTACAGGTAAAAAAAAAAGAGAGAGAGAAAGACAGAGATAGAGTCTGTTTTCTGTTTCTGGTGGGGTTATGGGCGAGGGAGGGCTGGGCGAGATGAAGTGCAGCTGTCGCACACTGCTGAAGGTCAAGAGCACAAACCATGGCCAAACTTCAATCATCCAGGTGCCCTAGAGCTATCCCACGAGGCTAAAGGGGTCAGGGTGCTTCTCCTAAGGCCACGGCCACTGGGTTTTTTTTTTTTTCCTTTGTGATCAATCACTTTGCTGCCTATTCTCTTTTTCTCTTCTCCCTTTCCCTTCTTCCTGTCCCTGTCTCTCCCTCCCTCCTCTTTTTTGCTGCCGATGTTGTAGTACATTGTGTTTGAGGCGGGACACGAGCCCATCCGTGACCAATCAGAGGAGAGCATTTATCAGGTACTTTCTGCCTAAGCCCCTTCCCCCTTATAATGATCCTCTTCAGATTGGCCTGACCTGACCAGAAGTTGGTTTGCTGACCCCTTCAACCCTAGACTTTTTATTCTTGTATAAATCTTAAAATGATGTAATTATGAAACGTATTGCTGTGTAGTTATTGGAAACAAGTCATCAGAACAAATCCCAACCTTTTCCTTCCATATCGTGATGTACTGGCTAATGGAACAGAGGATCAGTGAGAATCTCTGAGCTAGCCGAGCATTTCACAGCAATTATTCGTTCCAGTCCACTGGTGAACCATGACAGAATCCAAAGATATTTTTAGAGGCAGACAAAAGGGATCAGTGAAACGAATGAGTCATTTAATAAAAGATCATTCAATAAAAGTCATTTAGTGAAATCTTTAAGTGACATGATCAGAGACCTGAAGGTCTACAACACAGTTGTTAATTTCAGGTTGACATTTAAGCATGAACTTAAAAGGTTTAAACGGTTAGGACAAATAGGCCCAAAATAATACTCATGGCCGAACAAGCGAAACCTTATCTTGTGTCAAAATCATTTTGAAAATTAGTTTTACATTTAATAGTCCTGCATTGATCGGCCCTCTGAAACAGAAGTGAGCCAAAAATACAATACAAGATGTCGAGAAGTTTTGAATAACAGCTAAAGATTAACCCTAAGCCAAGAGGGAGAATTAGTCTGGGCTCTTGAATCGCGAATCAATAAACCAGCACATTGCCATTGTTCTTGGACTAGGGCCGTTAAGTAAAGGCAAGCTTTGATGGAACAGCTACAGACACTTCTCTGTGTAGCTGCCAGAGTCCCACCTGTGAATTAGACAGAGAGCTGTGCCACACCGTGCTAATTCGCCGTGACAGCCCTCTCAAAGATTTACATTGCGCAGTGTTCCGCGCTTTGAGTGCTGTGGCCGTGACAACAGCAGGTGCTCTCCCCTCAGGTGCTGCTGTGTCTTGTCACCTGTGGCTTCAGTCAAAGACGCCGGTTTACAACAAACGTCGGAGCCACCGGTAGCTAGCGTGGTCGCCAGTCGCAGCGCAAAGTTTTTACCGGCCCGCCACTTCGCCGCTGTGATCATCTCAGCGGTGTCAAGTTAGTTTTGCTGAAGCTCGAAATGGGCGGCGAGGGAAATGTAGCCCGCGTCTGTCTGTTCGCTTTTAAATGAATCGTTCACTAAGCTCTTAAGTGTTGACCAGACTGTAAAACACTCTCCTTGGCTACTGGCCCTGCATCAGCAATTCGGAGGCATCAAAGAGACATCTGCGCGCTGTCGAAACCCGTAGAAGCCGCAGCCTGATCACTCCCAGCATCAAACGCACCCGCATATTGGCCAGGTCAGATTCAATCTGCGGGCACATCAGTTCTTGCGTTCGCTGACTGTAACGAGGTAGGGGAACCACGCTGACGAGTACATGCAGCCAGATTAGCCAAATGACTAGTGGAGGGTCTGGCAACTGTTGTGCGAGAGCAGTACAGAACTGATGTGCAACGTCGTCTTTATCTGCTTAGCCGGCCCTTCACCAGTACTTGCCTGGATCCATTAGCAGTTTGTTACGTAAGGCTAATGCAGTTTGATCTCCAAACTGCAGTTATATAGTCGTATTATCAACAGTAATAAAAATAAAACGTGTTACATGTTGACATTTTTTTTGTCGCTTATATTCTAAAAGCTAAACCCCAAACGTTTTTGCCCAGTGCCTAAAAAGAATCAGCCTTTTTATTGTACATTGTAAGAACCACATAATGGAAAGGTTCTTGGAAGAACTCTTGCCAGAGGAAAAGTGCACCGCTCACATGTTGCTCTTTGTTCGATCCGGTGATGCTTCTTCGGAGAAACTAAACACTAAACATTGCAAAAGTTCTTCATGCTTCCAAACTAAACCAAATATGTTTTCAGGAAACCAAAAGTGGTACTGTGGCATTGCTCAGATAAGCTGTGGGACATTTAAAAAAAAAAAAAAGAGTTTAATCCAGGGGGAAAAAAGTGGATAGAAGATAAGATCACTAGTGCCTAATGACCCAAGGTATGCAGGGTTTAAACCTAAACCAAGCAAACCACCTCTACATGCACTGACCAAAAAGTTATGTGGTTAATACCTGGACTTATCCTACAAATTACAACCTCAAACGTTAGAGGACATTAGGTTGGCTTACAGTTGCAGGGAAAATACGTTGATGGAGCGTATCGAATGCAGCTTTGATCTCCAGCGAGCTCCAGGGATGCTAGGCAGCCTTGGCCGTTGCCCCATTTCAGCAGCATGTCGGTGAGCTGACCTTCCAGGTCTGGATGGAGGATTTATTCTGCGGCATGAGTAAGCAGCGGGCATCTCCTTCTCTCCTCCAGCTCTCCTGATGAAAAAGGGGAGAGTGATTAATCACCACCGTCTGCTTTTGATCTTTGCATGTGAAGGAGATGGGGGGGGGGGGAGGATAAAAAGAACGATTTCAAACCAGCGATCAAAAGAAAACATGCTGGGTAGCAATCAGCCTGCCAGGAAGAGGAAAATTAAGAACAATGGCAATTTAGAGAGGGAAAAGGGCCTTGAAAAAATACAAGTTAAAATAGCACCAGCGTGGGTTGCTACTGACCGGCTACTTTGCTTCAGTGAAAACACACTGAAATTTTACGACATGACAGCAAGCGAAGAGCTTTCCATTAAAATGTTGGCCAATTGTGAAAAGCGTTCATTAGCAGGTCACCCAACAGGCCAATTCGATATGTAGAGCATGAAAATGAAAAATACACTACCATATCTGCTGCCACACCAAACATTTTCACACTGAGAATGCACCCAAATGTACTTTTCACGAGACACTATATTGGTCCACATATGGTCTCCTCTTCTGAAATGTGAAGTGATGGTAACTTGTGATTTGCTCGTGTGTTCGGCTGGACTAACTGTCCACCCCAGGTCCCTACCAGCCAACAAAAGGAGGGAGTGTATGACGTCCCAAAGCGACATCCAGTGAGTGGAGCTGTGTGTGTGTGTGTGTGTGTGTGTGTGTATGGTGTGTGTGTGTATGTGTGTCTGTTTGCCTGTCCACCCTCTTGAAAACCTCTCATTTTTTGGTTTCTATGGTGAACAAGTGATGCTTTATGAGTTCACCATGTTCCATGGTCTACGGATGATGCTGTGAAGTGTGTGTTGTGTGTGTGTGTGTGTGTGTGTGTGTGTGCGTGTGTGTGTGTGTGTGTGTCGGTTGGTGGCTGATTTCCCAGTGTGTGTCCATGGACTAGCCACTGTAATGAGAGGTTTGCTTGAGGTTTTATGTGCTTGTTTGGTCTGCATGCTGTGTGCTTGCCTTCACTCCATGTGTACGGGCAGCTGGTGAATCCATGATGGCATTTTCAATGCCAAGCTCCAGGGACATCGCATTAACGCCACACCATGACTATAGAAAAATCCTGCACGATCTAATCAAAGCGGGCCTGGCACTGTACTTTATGTGCTGCTCATTGGCTGCCTGACAGACGGGACCCAGCCACTTTAAAAGAGGTGACAAGTTCTGAAGGTCATACCTGGATGTTCGTATTGCTCCTGCTAGACCTTGCTATCTCTCTTGAACTGGTTGATCAATTCATGCTGTGGTTATGATATGCTATCCTGTTTACATGCTTGTTTGGAAATGGCTGATCTTTTCATACTCCAGTCAGACTCTTTGCCTCTCTCAGGTGTTATCGCTGCTCTGTTCATTCAGTCCTAGCTTATTTAATTAAATTCCCCCACATACACACTTGTTCTGTTTTATTCACTTGCCCAGAATAGGTTAATCTTTCTTTGTCAGGTGATGACTGAAGGATCACTCCAGCATTTTTCAGCCCGTTCTGCATCTGGTACATATGTACATTGGCAGGACAATGAACGGACGATACATTTTGATACTCTGCACTTGGCGAAAGAAAAGAAAATCTGTTGACTGAAAACATGCTAGCAATAGAAGTCAATGGGCACATGCCGACACACCCTTCCATTGGCTTCTACTGTTTTAGTCAGTGGGTTTTCTGTTCAGTTTTCCATGGGTATAGATCTTATGAGATAGATGCAACAGATAGACATTAGATTTAAAAACAAGATCAGTTCACAAGTGGGTTAATACGTTCTGCTTCTGTCGAATTCCTCTAAGCCCTAGTGTACATCCCCTCAAACCTGAATGTCTGTTTTTCTTGATGCTTTTATTCATTTCACAATGATACACGTATCTTTTCCCTACTCATCCCACCTGACTTTATGCTCTCCTCTCCTCCCTCTCATTCTGTAGATTCACTCGCTATTTCCATTCGCTCTGCATTCCGTCACCTCCCAAGTGTGCCTTCCACAGCTTCAAGCTGCCAAGCTCCGATCAAAACAAAATCTCCAGTGCCGAAACGCATGATATAACCCGTGCAACCTTTCCTCTCTCACTCTCTCTTTCTCTCTCTCTCGCTCTCTCTCTCTCTCTCTCTCTCTCTCTCTCTCTCTCTCTCTCTCTCTCTCTCCCTCTCCCTCTCTCTCTCTCTCTC
>JBBIGA010009234.1:0-15300 GCA_037576975.1 Alestes dentex | reverse complement strand
TGTATATAAATGGTGTTTTTATTATATAAACGTCCACTGTAAAGAATTGACCTGCTGCGTTGTGTTGGTGATAATGGATGAGCTCTGGAATGGTGCTGAACAAGTACTTTTCTGCCAGATAATATTTGTCATTTTCATCCTCTGTTTCTCTGATCTTATAATGCTTGACCCTGGGATACTTTTCCCCATTCGAGCTGCAGAGAGGTGATATTCAGAAAGAGAGTTACATTGACTTCATGCTAATGCACTTTGCACTGGGCAGTGGAACTGAAGGAAATGCACATGAAAATATCAGTTTAGTTTCATTATAGCATGCAGTTTACCCTGGAGCTTTGGTAAACACAGACACCGTGTAGACTCCTGCTTGCCGAGAGTCACGCACCATGAAGGCTCCTTCCTTGTTCTAATAACATAAGAACATGTACATTTGGCCGTCAAATTACATCTGAATTACACTGACTACCTGTATCATGAAAAATCAATACAATTTTTTTAAGACAAAAGGTTGGCTATGCAGTACATATACACCATTAAACTCAGAATATACAGTTCACTCCCCAGTCCATTTGGTCCAAATATGCAAATGTAGCTGCAAAAAACAGCCCATTTTAAATTCAATGTTTTTGTATGAGACCACTCAACTTTCAGAAATTTAGCCCGTCCAGTTATAAGAATTGTTATAACTGCTTTCAAATAAGGCACAATACAGGGCAGCAAATGGAAACAGAGATAATTTACATACAGCAATCCTAAAGAGGCAGTAACAAAATAGCCTGTTTAATTTTAAGAAAGGTTGTAAAATAATGTAATATCATTTGTGCTTCTTTTTTGTTTCAGCAAAACCATACAAATGTCTCATGGAAACACTACTTGCACTGCTCATGATGATGTACTGTGTATGTGTAGAGCGGATTAAACCCATACTCAAGCAAAAGTACTGTTACTTGTGTGAAATAAGGAAAATAAAAGTAAAAACTACCTTTTCAGAGATGCTACATTCGAGCAGAAGTGAGAAGATACTTCTTGTACAAACAATGATATAAGTACAGAGTAACAAACAGAATTACACTGAAACATCTAGACCTTCTAGAACTGCATAGGAATGTCTTAGTGTATCCAGCTTATATGAGCAAACTTCTGTTTCTGTTTTTGAATGAATAAATAAATGATAAAAAAATAAATAATAAATAAAATCATAAAACTCCACAACATATCATGAAAGATAAGAGAAAAAAAGGAACAATTAAATCTAAACAATTAAAATGCAGCTAAAGGTAAACGAAGAACAAAAAAGAATCCTCATAAAGTATAAGTAATTTTATCCTCAGTAAAGTATAAGTAAATCAGTTTTACTTTGTTCATGTAACTGAGTGAATGTATGTATTTACTACGAACCTCCAAATTCAGACTCTTAAACTGTACCCTTACATGCACATGTAAAAAACCCCAGCATGCAATACAGCTGTGACAGGAAACATTGCAGCCACACTGGTTTAAAGGGTTTGGATCTCTGTTTGAAATCTACGTGCACATGCTGCATCTGCAGCAAACTGCAGGCTTGCAAAGAACCAGAAAAACACTCCCTGCATCTGACAGATATACCCCATAGTGCACTGCAAAGCCCCAAACTGTGAAAAAGTGTTTTGAGTGAACTAAGTTTTACTAAGCGTCACATTTCGCAGTTTCAGTTGACTAAGTTTGTCATGACAATTCAAAACAAGACCACCGTAAGATTAAATTTCACAGAAACATTTACCTCTTTCATTAGCAACTCCTCAGCTTCAGCCCTGGTTATATCTTTGTTGTACCATCTGTAAGGATAAAGACAAAAAGAAGAAGCAGTAGGATGATTTAGTCATTGTGGGATTGCAAGACCAATGAAAGTCACTCAGGAATTTGTTATTTATTTTTTTACTATAAAAATTATTTAACCACTGTACATAAATACCTCAGGATCAAAAATACATACAGGTCAGACAACTTACTCATATTTCTCAATGCTGTTTGTGATTTTTTCAGTAATATACAGGCAAGGCACTGTTCCAACATTTCTGTGAAGAAAATTACATACATTGATCGATAGAGAGAGAGAAAGGTTATAAAATATATTAATTTATAAATTATATATTATATATAAACTATGAAGTTTCATTCCAAAATGCTGTTATATTCATACAACAGTGGATATACAGGTTTTCCAAAAAAACAGATGACACGTAAAACAAAGCATATCTTTCCCTCTTCAATACAGATAGCAATTATCATACTACAGCATTAATATTTCTTGTATTTCTTGTATTCACTACAACATCAGCAATAGCACCGATCAGCCACAACAATAAAACCACTGACAAGTGAAGTAAATAACACTGATTGCCTGTCACAATGTCAAGAGATGGGATATATTAGGCAAGTGAACAGTCAGTTCTTGAAGGTGGTGTGTTCAAAACAGAAAACTGGGCAAGCATAAAGATCTAAGTGCCTTGAACAAGAGCAAACAGTGACGGCTAAGCTCCAAATAGCAGGACTTATGTGGTGTTACTGGTATGCAGTAGTTAGTACTTACCAAAACTGGTCCAAGGAAAGACAACCAGTGGCAGGGTCATAGTGATGCATGTGGGGAGCACGGGTCAGCCTGCTTGGTCCAATCTGACAAAATAGCTACTGTAGCACAAATTACTGAAAATGTGTCAGAACGCACAGTGCATCACAGCTTATTGTGTATACAGCTGTGTTTGCTGCAGCCTTTTACACAGTGAACCGTGATGCATTCTGTGCTCTGATTTTTATCATAGCCAACATTAATTTTTTCAGTAATTAATGTGATATAGTAGCTCTTCTGTTGGATCGGAACAGTGCTTACCCACCACCAGTGGTTACAATGGGCATGTTACCATGTTACCAAGAACTGGACCATGAAACCATGGAGGAAAGCGGCCTATCCGATAAATCATGTTTTGTTTTACATCATGTGGACGACCGGTTCTTACCTGGAGAAGAGATGGCACCAGGATGCCTAATGGGAGAGGCAATGTCTTGTTGTTCGGCTGGGAAACTCTGGGTTCTGGCCTTCATGTGGATTTTACCTTCTCTCGTACCACCAATCTAAACATTGCGGCAGCTGTATTCCCTAATGGCAGTGGCCTCTTTCAGCAGGATAATGTCACAATGCAGAAATTGTTCAGGAACATGGCAAGAAATTCATGAAGGTGTTCATCAAAACTCCAAATGTCTCAGATCTCAATCTGCCCAATCCATAGAATCACCATATCACAACAATACTGAAATGATCTGCTGCGAAAGTCTGGGTTCCAGATTCCACGGCACACCTGCAAAGGTTTTGTGAAGTCCATGCCTCGGCAGTTCAGAACTGTTTTGGTGACATGAGGGGGGTCTGCTGTACAATATCAGCACGGTGGTTTTAATGTTATGGCTGATCGGTGTATATCATTAAAAAAAATAGTGAAAGTGCCTGTTCATACCTTTATGTCAAGCAAATGAACTTCATTCGTTTATCTTAATTTGTTACTCACAACCACATAAAAAGAACCTTTTCCTACCTCAGTCACAATAAGTGATTTTCTTCAAATAAAGCTAATTTTATAATGATTTAAAGAACTCGTTTAATCTCAGATTAACAAACGCAGGCCAAACACACCTATGGATCAGCACAAGCAAAACGATTAAACAACAAGAACACTTTCCTGTGTTGTCTACTTTGTCAGTGATGTGAATCTTACAGTGGGAGAGGCATCAAACACAAAATATCCATTTCTTCTGGCTTTGACTTCCCACTGGCCTTCGAAATTTGATTATCATTAAAGTCCTATTTAAATAAACAAATATATAATAAAAGCTCAGCAGTAGAATACTCCCTGTTACACCAGTGATGAAGCCAAGGTCCTACCAATGACCATTCCTCAGAAGAGAAAGGATGCTAATAGAATAATATAATGGTTGTTAAACTATTATATTAGGCAGCAGCAAGACCTGTTCAGTGCAACTGTCACTAAACACTATCTCTTTCAAGTGACATGAGGGACTTTGGTACCTACAAATTGCTTGAAACATATCCACAATCCAGTCAGGAGTCATTTAAGTGACTGCACTCCCATTCTGCTGCTGTACTCTAGTTTTTAAAAGAAATGAGCAATGCTAGAACAAAACAGGTAGAAAACAGATCTCAAGGATATGAGTTTTGAGGGCTTCTTCTAATTTCCTCCTTGTTTTTCGCCTAATTACTTTCCACTTGCCAGAGAGCACATGTAAAGCTGGTCAAAAGACTGTATTCTCTGAAAACTATATGACAGCACAGAAGGTCTTCAAATTTAAGTAAAACAACATTTATAATTGATATACACAGCTATGTGCAAAGGTTTTAGGCACCTGGGAAACTTTTGAAAGATGTGTATTTAAGCATTTATTTGCTCAGAAAAAAAACATTAACATTAAACACAAATATCATTAATGCTGTAAGAAGTGATTTTATATATGTTAGTGTGTTCATTAAAACTCTTCACGTCAGCTGGTATTACTTACCATTAATTAGATGCACTAGTTAAAATACCTATACCTGTTAATCAGTGCTTACGTTAAAGCAGCCCAGAGGTGAATAAAATAAATCCACAGAATAACAGTGGGCATTAAAGAGATATCTGCAATTAAATCTGGGTTCTTCCAACCAGCTCAGAAGATACCAAATCTTCTTAAAATATAACCTAGTTAATTTGTACTATTAGTGTTTGTTTGCATTTAATATAATGTTATGTGGTGTTTTTACAAGCAAAAACACTCACTGCTGAGTATGTTTTCACACTATTTGCTTGGGTACATTTGTACAGTACTGTTTCAAAATCACATTTATTAGAGATAATCTAAATAAAATTTACATGTTTAACTTAAATGCAATGTAATTAATTTAAGCGTATTTATTTTTATTAGTCTTGTATCAAACCATAAACTGATGTGACAATTTTTTTTGAGTTAATTCAGCCAAAACCAAAGTGACCTCAGTTTTTTGGTTAACAAGCACACACAATACAATAATAAAAATTATAGTATTCATAATAACTAAACCCCGCTGACAAGTCTGAGTGTGTGATACTGAATTAAGTAGCCTGGGTAAGGTGAGAAAGTTTCTACTTCGCGGAACTTTGGAGCTAGGTCAGTCTTCCACACACAACATGCAGCCTTAATCAAGGACATTCCTTTAACTGAAGAGCGCTCTGCAGCTTTTAGAAAAAGTGCCCAAAGAAATGCTCACACCACAGTGATCACATATATGTATTTACCCGTCTTTATCCCGGACAGTCCACCAGTTGGGTTGTGAACAGTCAATGACAATGTACTCCTCATCTTTGTGCAGAGCAATGTCTGTTTCTTCTTCAGGACTGAAATTCCTCAAAGCAACCACAATTCTCTCCTCCATGCTGGAGAATCTCCTCTGCAGGGACAGACAAACAAATAAAAAGGCTTGTGAGGCCACGGAACAGCTTTTATTATAAAATCTTTGCATGATTCACAGTTAACATATGTAAGCATAATGTGAACGACATACCTGTTCACCTGGTGTTGGCGGGAGGGGTTTTTTAGATGCTGTGGCAAGAAAAGAGAACATCTGCTATTTGTGAGGATAAGCCTTGGCAATGTTTTATAAAGACTGTAGGTTTATTATTTAACCATAGACTGATTATTTGAGGAAATACATTAATTGGAAGAACAATCTTCAGAAAACAACAAAATGAGCCAACCGCTTCCACTGGGGAAGTATTCACTGCAGCCTCGGGCCAACTTTTCCGTCTGGTAGCAACACCTCCATCGTCCATCTCCCCAGAAATCCGGATGGTAAGTCAAAGATAGGGTGTTGTGCTTTGTCTCTTCATCAGTGATACAAAAAACAAGACAGGGGACCATTTAATTCAGTGAAGAGATCAAGAATTGAATAAAAACAATCATTTCATCACAGTGCCTCCGTATGCCTTTCCTTGCTTGTTTCATTTAAGTCTGGAACAGCTGCTTACCCTCTTTAAGAGCTCTGACCCACTTTAGCCTGCTGTCGTTATCTGGTGCGAAAATGTAAAGGTAGTAGTTATCATAGACAACCTGTAAAAAGAGCAAAAAGCAATTAATCATTTTTCTAAACCGCTCAGCATCAAGACACATCAACAAATTATATCCTTGAACTGTAACGACTGTAACGATTGTAAAAGTAACCCAAAATTTTAAATAAAAAACATTTGTTTGTTCAGGCCTATCATACCAGTGTCAAGCTAAGGTTCAGAGAAATCTCACCTGGAAAGGATATTTATATTCACATGGTATTGGAACATCACTTCGCACAATCTCCACACACTTGATACGGAAAAGCTCGATGCAGCCTTTCTGAATCGGCTTTTTCTGAAGTAACATCAAACATGTCACATCATCACGTTCTGCACATACATATTCATTCTCTTTGCACACACACTGCTTTACCACTTTGCAGTCTTCTATTATTTTGTGATAAAATATTGCAGTGAAATGAATACATATCAAATCACAGTCACTGCTCTCTATGCTGTAAACACAAGGCTATGTCGTAGGTACATGAGTTTTTCTTTAAAGATGTTTCACTGTAGATTTTTTTCTGTAAAGAATTTTTACTGCTCTTCTGCACCATTTAAATATTTGCTATTGTATCTATTATTTTTTGTATTTTTATCTGTAACACTTTATTTGGATTGTCCACTATATATGCTTTGTCAGTGCTCAGTTTGTTAAAGACAAACTGAAGAGTTTTAGCAATAAACATAACAGTATTATTCACAAAAAATGCTATTATACAGATATATAGCTATATATGCTATATACCATTTATATTTCTTATGTGTAAAATGTAATTCTATAATTAATGAAAAAAGAAAATGAATTAAAGCTGTGTTTAATGCATCTTAGAACAAAGTCCTTCATATATAATGTATTCTTTCATTTTTTCCTCATATTTTTTCTAAAAGAGCTATATAACATGTGATTATAACATATGTGCACATACTCACCCCGGGGCGACGTTCAGAATATGACAAATCCTGAGTGTTCAGCACGAAATACCTTTCTTTATAATTGCATGGTGATGTCCTTCGCTTCTGCTGAGATTTTTTATACAAAGTTCCTTTCAGAATAACCCGTGGGTACATGTTAAAATTAATGTTCTTGAGGAACCCTCCTGAGCTTGAGGCATGCTGCTGCTGACTATGAAGTGTGTTTTAGTCACAGGTATCACATGTAGACTAACACTTGTGCATGAGGTATGGGTTTCCGGAGACAGTGTGCTGGGTAAACCACTTCCTTAGGAAAGGTATTTGAGTGCATGTCTCCCTCTTTCTCTCTCTCTCTCACCCTCCTACCCCCCCCCCCACACACACACACACTATACAATGTGCATCACTGATCTGACGACAGAAAGGGAGACTTTTTTTCTCACTAAAGACAAACACAAACAAATAATACCACTTTACATCTGTATTTTAGTGCTTTGGCTAAGCATCTTGAATTATTGACACTTCTAGAATTGAATATTGTGTGAAATGCAAAAAAATCGCAATTCAAATGGAAAATGAATGCACACATGATCAAACAGTGTGAATAAATCGAAATAAATGGGATAAAAGCTTCCAAATATGTTGTTTTGAACCTCCTTGCGAGAAGAGGAACCAATCCTTTCCTAGCTTACTTTCCTCGCTCGTTCCGACCAATCAGAATGCTCCTTACAGTTGGCCTCTCTCGCACAATGCTAACAACAGCGCAGTGTTCTGTTTTCCGAGAGTGGAAGTAGTGGATTACAAATAACTTCTTTATCAGGCAGTACTTCGGTACGTACTCACTTTCCTTTAGTTATGTATGTGGTTCCTGTAATGATAACTGAGTTTCTGGTTATGAACCAGGTCCACAGCGGTTTCTCAGACGCTAGTTAGCATTAGTGCTAACTTTAGCTAGCCAATTTGATGTTTTGTTTCTAACTGGATTTGCAAATCTGAAAGTAACGTAGGAGACGCAGTTTTGTTGTCTAGCACCTCGATTAATCTGGATAGAATATGAAACAGAAATACGTGTTTGCTGCTTTCCGTCCCTTGCTAGCTCTCAGTCTAGCAAGTAAAGTTAACCCCGTCTATTTAACCAGCGTTTCTCCCGGGAATTATGATTATGTAGTGAAGTTAAATGACCATTTATGATACGTGAAGTGAAGCAGGGGGCAGCCAGGAACACAGCGCCCAGGTGGGCAGTGTGTGGAGACAGTACTCTGCTCAAGAACAGTTTCATAACTGTAGTGATATTAGTTTCATTTAAATATTTATATTTACACTTAGGTGCTGAAATATGTTACGTTTTCACATCTGCTTGAATAGATCGTAATAGAACTCTTTTACACGGAGGCTTCAGCTTGAGTTGTTGATCAAATCGCATTGACAAAAGCTATGATCTTTGCCAGTTTATCACAACTGTCTATTCCTTCATCAGATGCCCCAATTAACCCTAAATTTAGTTACTTGACTACAGATGAGTACATTTAGGAATAGAATGTTATTATGCCTAATGATACCATGTTAATAGAATGTTTTTTCCTACTGTTAGAAGGTTATGTAGTGGTTTACAGTGGCTTTTTCATCTTAAATGTGATCCGATCCCCTTTGTCTCAGTGGGTCTTCAAATCGACTTGGGTACTTGGCCAAATTGCAGTCTTGATAAGTAACCACTAGCAAAAACAGAAGAAGCAGTTTGTTTAGATATGTGTCGGTATAAAGTATTTTCGCAGCAAACCTGTTTTAGTAATATTGAAAAAAAACTGTTTTCTTGCTTTTACCAGACATTCAAAATGGGCGAGCCACAGCAGGTCAGTGCCCTGCCGCTACCGCCGATGCAGTACATAAAGGAATATACCGACGAGAATATACGGAAAGGACTGGCTCCAAAACCGCCTCCTCCAATTCGGGATGCTTACTTGATGTTTGGTAATCAGTTTCAGTGTGATGACCTCATCATCCGTCCCTTAGAGAGCCAGGGCATTCGGCGTCTGCATCCAGTGCAGTTTGACCACAAGCGAGAACTGAAGAAGCTTAACATGTCCATTTTGGTCAACTTCCTGGACCTCTTGGATATTCTCATTAAAAGCCCTGGCAGCATTAAACGGGAGGAAAAACTGGAGGACCTGAAACTGCTGTTTGTTCACATGCACCATCTAATCAATGAGTACCGTCCCCATCAGGCCCGGGAGACGTTGCGTGTGATGATGGAGGTGCAGAAAAGGCAGAGGCTGGAGACTGCTGAGCGCTTTCAGAAGCACCTGGAGAGGGTGGTGGAGATGATCCATAACTGCCTTGCTTCACTGCCTGATGATTTACCTCAGGCAGATGCCTCAAGTGGGACCGGAGCAATTGGCCTTGCTGTATGTTCTGTCTTAGGAGGGGAGTCCAGACTGAAAACTGAGCCCATGGATTTAGAGGAGGCTGGGGTTAGCTGCATGGCAGGACAGATGGACAAAAACGCACCCCCAGCTAAGCGGGAAAAAATATGGGATAAAGATGCTGCAATGTGCAGTATCATTGATGAAATGACTTAAGATGCTTCTTACATTGTTCCTTAGTCCTACTTCTATTGTGTTCTGTTTTGGTTATGTTTATTACAGTAGATTATCAGAAAAATCATTTTGAATTTTCAACCACTGACTAGTGGGAAATGTTCAAAATTCACTGAAACTTCTGTAGGAGTTTTCTATATCGTCCTCTCATTGCATGAAATAAATAAAGCTACAATATTTTTGTTTCTACTAAGCATGCCTCTGGGTCAAATATAAACCGCACAAGCTTGTATAATTGTAAAAACTACAGGGAGGAATAAGAGAGTGTTGAATGATGTAACAGGGTCATGTGATGATTAGGGTTTCTTGCTTTTGTAAGAATCTGATTCAGCACTTTGGAACAAGGAAATACAATTCTTATACTACCTTTAACTGCCGCTCTTCCATAATAGTATGCAGGTTAAGTTTGTTTTTATTTTGTTACACAGGTGTAGACAAAGTAAATACTAGTGTGGTATCTATAGATAATGTAAGATACAAAAACATCATGGCAGAGAGTTCTGAAAAATAATACTGAATGCAGGCACAAGTTGTGCAGTATATTTCTAATGTCAGAAGGGTCAAGAGAGCAAGCACAGTCTGACACATGTAGCAAGGCCATCTATTAAATCGCAGACTGCTGTGGTGTAATAATCTAGGCCAAGGATCATGTAGCATAGTAATGCCCTGCAGTGGACTGGATGTACTGAAATGCCATGCTACTAATTTAACATTTTTGTTCAAATGAAAAGTAGACAGATTTTTGTATCATCTTTTCGCAAAAAGATATTTGGCTTTCGGGTGAAATGTCAGGATGCACTATAACCTTTACAGGTGAACTTAATGTGACCTTCCCTAAACATTTGAACGCACATGTCCAACTGTTCAATGTCTCAGTACTTTTTACACAACTTGCTGTTCTTTGACAAGGAGCTTAATGTCAAAATTCACAACAGGCGTTTGATCCATGAATCAACCAATACACTTCCTGGTTCAATCAGAATTGGTATGTAAACAGTCCTCCTCATCATGCAGTTCACATTTTGATATCATGAGACCAAGACAACACCTAACAATTGATCAACAGTATCTCGCCATTGCGAGGCTTCAAACAGGATGTTCTCAGACGCAAGTGGCCACTGAGCTTAGAGTGTCATCAGCAGGTTGCAACAGAGATACAGAGAGACTGGAAGAGTCACAAAAAGGCATAGAAGTGGACATCCTTTGGTCACATCCCACACTGGTGACCGCTTCATTGTGAACAGTGCCCTGCGGAACCGGATGATGAATGCCACTCAACTCCAGGCACCCAAGTGTCATGTCAGACCATTCGAAACCGTTTACAGCGGTGTGGTCTGTGTGCTAGACGACCTTCAAGGGTACCTGACCACACCACCAGGCACAGGGAGCATTTATGCTTGATGAGGGACCAGTGGGCCTCAGTGCTGTTCTCTGATGAAAGCTGATTCACGTTGAGTAGCAATGATGGCCGCCAACGATGTTGGAGAGGTCAAGGAGAGCGCTATGCCTCAGCCACTGTTGTCACCAGATGAGCCTTTGGTGGTGGTGTTACAGTGTGTCTAGTCAATACAGAACTGCCCCTATACTTTGTGAATAGTACAGTGGCAAGCCCCTACTACCTGAATAACATCATTAATCCAGTCATTGTGCCCCTGCATGAACAACACAGGCCTAATTTCATCTTCATGGACGACAGTGCACCAAGTTGTCGAGGTCACATCATTAGGGAACGGCGGCTGGAGAGTGGGGTACCACGAATGGAGTGGCCTGCAATTTCTCCAGACTTGAATCCCTTAGAATACCTATGGGATCAGCTGAGTCAGAGTGTAGAGGCTTGTAACTCTGTACCCCAGAATCTCAATGACCTGACGGCTGCTCTTCAAGAAGAGTGGGATGCCGTGCCTCAGCAGCCAATAAGTCGATTTGTGAACAGCATGTGATGTCATTGTCAAGCTGTAATTGATGATCAAGGGCACATGACATGTTATTGAGACCTTTGCATGCTTCTACTTAAGTGCCTTACTTTCATGATATTATATTACTGTGGTGTGAACTTTTTATGTTTTCCATAAATTTCACCCAAAAGCCAAATATCTCTAACTTTTTGTGAGTAGTGTATATAAAAACAAAAAGGCACGATGCCTTCAAGTATAGCCAATTTATTTACTATCAAATTTTCTGTCTTACTGGATTTGTGAATCTGAAAGTAAGGTAGGGGGATGCTGTCTTCATGTCTAGCACATCAATTAATCTGGATAGAATATGAAATAAAAATACTGTACGTGTTTGCTACATTCCGTTTGCTACATTTCCGTGCCTCAGTAAAAAGGTCCCGATGCCAGCAAGTACATCCATTTTATTTACTATCAAAGAACCAGTGAATATAGGTGTGTCTTCTGAATTTTAATGTCATTTTATGCCATTTCCTCTATTGTAACAACCCCCTGAATGACTGCATCTTCACCATTGACTAAGTATGCAGGCTGTAGAAAAAGTGATGTCATTTACTTTGATGATAAATATATATATACTACATCTGCGAGCCACTTGCTTTGACATGTTCGAGCAGCAAGATCTGATTAAACAGTGGGGCGTTAAACAATGGTTACTGTGAAAAACCGCCAGGGCAAGAATGATTACCACGTAAATATTAATAAGTTATTGTTGGAGGTGCAGGTTAGTGATGCTTAAAACGAAAGCTCAGCTGATAGACGTCACAAGTTTTAATAATGAGACATTATTATTACGCAAATCATTAATTTTCTGAGGCGATGTCGACGTTTTTGATCGTTTCGTCACTTTATATAGTACAAATGTGGTTAAATCGTAACGACCGAGGTTACGAAACGCAAACAACGCTGTTTCACAACAGGGCAGGACGCACAGTCCGACAGCCAATAGGAAGGACGCTGGCCCATCACGTGTTTTTTATTTATGTAAGGTAAATGGTGTCAGGAGCGAGCAGACCTATCTTTCCCTAGCACGGGGAAGGCATTGGGGCGAAATTTCAGTAGTATTGAAAAAGGGACGCCGGCCCTTTCAGCAGGTATTGCCAGTCGGTATTGATGGGGTTAGGCGCTGAAGAAACGCTATTTGGAGCCTGGACGTCATGCTCGGCGAGATGAAAACAGTTTATACACGGAATGAAACGCGACCGAGAACGGAGGGCATCTACGGGCGAGTAGGGAAAAAGTGCGGAGTGAGCGTTTTACTGAGGTTTTAGAGAAGCTGCTTGAATCTGGGGTGTGTACGAGCCTAAAAGAATCAGAAAGTGACACTTGGACGCCTTACTCAACTTGTCGGTTAGACCAGTCATGCCAAACGCCACGGGAGAAACTTCACACCGCTCCCTGATACAGGCCTCAGTGATTCGAGTTTGATTTTCATAAATATACACACACACACGCACACATACACTCACAAAACCCCATTCCCGCAATGGATCTGCTAGAGTGTCCGATATGCCTGTTTCTCATGTGTGAACCGGTGACGATGAGCTGTGGTCACTCGTTTTGTCGAAGGTGCTTGGGATCCTGGCTGCCGTCCAGGTGTCCAGCCTGCAAGGAGAGGCTGAAGCAGAGGGACGCCAAGACCATAAAGAACAACGTTCTGATCTTCAGCATCATCGAGAAATGCTGCCCGGAGGAGACCAAGATGAAGTGCCACATTCAAGAAAAGCTGAAAACGTGCGAGTTCACGGAAGCCCTGCGGATTGCGAAGGACGGGATAGAGGCAGGCAAGAACCAGCCAGTAACTCCAGTCTCTCCACACATCAGTACTGGTGCTCAGAAATGTGTTGTATAAAGTAGATCCACTGACAGTGTTACGCAAACTCAAGTGTATGTAGTTACAGGGCGTAAATGTTTTTACTTTCTGTATTAACACAGTATTTTAATATTATTTTAACCACATAACATGTAGAACTACATTTCCCACTTTACGTGATCCCTCGCGTCTAGGGGCGTGCAATTTAGTGAACGGACCGCAGTGCAGAAATGTAGCTCGAAAGAAAGTAACTTTTGGCTTCAAAGTCCACCGAGTTCACGTCGATTGAGTCTCTTGTCCATCATGGAGGCAGTTCCATAAGTGACCATCTTTGCTATAAATAGCGGAACTAAAACGGAGCTAATATTTTTTCACCTGTGTTGGGGTGTTAATTTTTTTTGTAAATGTTGCTCCGATGTTTCACGACTCTGGCTGGACTGGACAGCTTTGTTGTAGATTGTTGAGAACTACTATAGATAAAGACTCTGCTGCTGCCTCCCACGCATGAAAGCAGTTGGAGAGCTGACCTGATTGTTGAGTGCATTAGTGATTTCATAAGCTCGGGGTGGTTATTACCAGGTTAATGAGCTGGGAAAGTGGAGTAAATGCAGTCCAGGCATCAGTTGAAGGCTGAATTTGCCAATTGCTCTGTTTAAAACATATTATTGACAGCCTTTCTTGGTTGTTACAAAGCTGAATTTTCACCCCACAGATGAGAAAAAACTAACTACCTTGCAAAAGGACTAATGGCTTGGCATAGGTTTGCTAACTGGGAGTTCTGTTATTCAGCACTATAATACAGTGGTCCAGTCTCTTGTGATGAATTACATCACAAAGTACTTTTTGTAACCGTCATGCATGTAATATGTGTAGCATTTTAAAAATGTGGGCTCTGAACTAATTTATCAACCTTCAGAGAAATGAAATGTCATGATGTGTGTCATGTTACCAGGACATTATATATTGGAGTTGATTTGCAGAAATTACTTGCAACTGTTTAAAACATTAGGTAAAACTGCTGCTTACCCGACTCTCCCGTGAGCCAAAGGAATGTCTAAGTTACCAGAATACAGTTAGAGAGTGCTGTCCTCTGTGCATTTTTGTACTTGTGTAACATTATCTTATGACACAGTCTTGTTTTGCATGTTTAGTAACTTCCGTTGGTGGTTATGTATCTATTGCATGTAGTTCCAGTCATAAAGCTGGGCAGAATTCGCTTGTGTGTTATACATTGCTCTCTCTAGGAATGTTGGACATCCAGTCAGTGTCACACCCTCATGTTAACCTGTAACACACCCTCAACTCTAGCTGTTTACTTTTAAGTAGCCATGTTTGCTAAATCCGGCAGCCGTTTCCCAGACTGCACACATAACTACAAGATATTGCTTATGTGACCTAAGTCCCATTAAAAGCAAATATGCACCTTTTCTTTTGTGTGGGAGGAACACATGTTGAGAGCGTGATTAGATGTGCCTGTAGGCAACTGCTCTAATTTAGGAAATGCACAGACTGACACAGATCTAAGCAAAATCTCTTTACCTACATCTTGTCCTCCAGCTCCTGACGATGTTAGTCTGAAAGTGTGGAGGGCGGAGGCCAGCATGGGGCTCCGCCACTTCTCAGATGCCCTCCGTGACTTGGATGACCTAGTCTGCGACAGGCCCACCTGGACTGAGGTAAAGTCTTAAGTTGGACACTCTCTAAAGCTGGGGCAGCTGATAGCCTTGTGGTTAGGGCGCTTGCCCTGCGATCAGGTTTGATTCCCAAGACTTCTAAGCACCTCTGAGGTACCCTTGAGCAAGGTACCTTCCCCACACACTGCTCCCCATGCGCCGTGTTCCTGGCTGGCCACTGCTTCACTTGGTGAATGGGTTAAATGCAGAGGAAGAATTTCATGCTGTTCACACTGTGTGCTGTGATGTGTT
>JBBIGA010009223.1:0-15301 GCA_037576975.1 Alestes dentex | reverse complement strand
GTTCCCCTTTTGAGTCTTGGTTCCTCCCAAGGTTTCTTCCTCCATCTGAGGGAGTTTTTCCTCGCCTCTGTCGCCTTCGGCTTACTCATTAGGGGCTCGGACCTGGACTCTGTAAAGCTGCTTTGTGACAACCTGGTTGTAAAAAGCGCTATATAAATAAAACCGAATTGAATTGAATTGAATACAGGTACTGTGCTGTACCTCAAATGTACTGCGATGGCACACAACTTGCAGCATGCTTTGATTTTCCAGTGAATCTCCACCTGAGTTTTTTGTTTTTGACTCAGTTCTCTCCCCACAGTTTATGGCCTTTTGTCGTCCCAAAACCACATCCATGGAGTCGGACCAACAGAATGTTTTTCTGTCAGAGCTGCTTTTGTTCAAGCCAAGTCAAGTCAAGTAGGTTTTATTGTCAGTTTGACCATACACACACAGTACACAGTGAAATGAGATAACATGCCTCCAGGACCATGGCGCAACCCAAGAACAGAACAGAACAGAACAGTTTCAGCTCCAGTTGAGAAGAAACTGTTGCCCATTCTGGAAGTGGAAGCCCGCATCCTATGGAACTTTTGCCAGATGGGAGGGCGGATAAGAGAATGTGTAATGGGTGAGTGGGATCATCCACAATGTTGGTGGCTTTGCAGATGCAGCGTGTAATGTAAACGTCTGTGACAGAGGGGAGAGAGACCCCAATGATCTTTTAGGTTGAACTCACAATCCTTTGTAGGGTCTTGCGCTTCAAAACGTTGCTATTCCCAAACCAGGCTGCGATGCAGCTACAAAGAATGCTCTCTATAGTCCCTCTGAAGAGCACGGTGAGGATTGAGGGTGGAATGTGCTCTCTTCTTAGTCTCCGGAGGGAATGATCATGTTGCACCCCCCTGTGGTCAACAACCATCCTTTTTTGTTATATACATTCAGAAAAAGGTTGTTGACTTCAGTCTGTCAGCCGTTGCACCTCCTCTCTGTATGCTGCTCATTCCTGCTGATCAAACCCACCACAGTCATGTCATCGGCGAACTTGATGTGGCTCCAATCAGATGCTGAAGAGTGATAGTGTTGAATGCTGAACTGAAATCTATGAACAGCATTCTCACATGAGTGTCCTTTTTGTCCAGAAGGGTAAGGGCCAGGTGTAGTGTAATGGTGATAGCATCATCTGTAGAACGGTCGGGACAGTGTGCAAGCTGAAGAGGGTCCAGTGAGTGGGGCAGTTGTGACTTGATGTGTTCCATGACAGCTCGGCTACAGCCCACTTTGGCATGGTTACTTGTGCCAGTGGAAAAGCTCCACAAGTGACCACCAAGCTAGTTAGCTATTTAGCTTTTGTTTAGCCAACATACTGATGCTAAAACTAACCTTTGAACAAATCTCCAGTTTGAGAGTCCAGCAAGGTCTACTGCTCTTTAGTCCGAGGCCAAACTCTTCCTGCCCCACTGAAAGTATTGCAGATCTCACAGCCCATTATAAGTGCTGCACTTAGAAGATCATTTAACAGGTTGTTAAGAGATGTTGTGTGCTGACGTGTGTTTGCCTCTGGTGGGTCTGAAAGCACATGCTGGCAAAGGGGGTGGGGTGGGGGGATGTTCATTAAGAGCCCTGATAGATTTCTAAAGCAGCCTGGCACTACAGTTGACTGGGCAAATGAGCACCAGACATTACATAAATAACCACTTAGGCCTGATGTTTTGTCATTTAAATCTCTCTCTCTTCCTCCCTCTCTCTGCTCTCCGTCCCTTTTCACTTTCTCATTCACTCTTAACTTCTTCCTTTATTTTGTCTGTTCACTTTCTCAGTACTTCTCACCCTCTTCTCCCTATCTTTGTATTTTTCTCTATTTTCGTTTTTTACTTTCTCTCTATCACTATCGCACTTTCTTCTTCTCTCTCTTTCTTATTATTCTCTTTCTCTCTCTTACTGTTTACATGCTTCTCTCTTGCATCTTTTCACTTCTTTCACTTTGCATCTCACACTTCTTTTTGCCTTTCTCACTTTTTCTTATACTTCAGTGTTTTTTTCTCATCATTTTCCAGTCTCTGTGTCTCTTAACCTTTTCTTTCCTTTTTCCTCTCTCATTCTATTTTCTCTCTATTTTTTCCTCTCTCTCTTCTCTTTTACTCTCTAGTTTCTGTTTCTGACTTTCTCCAATTTCTTTTTACTTTCACATCTTTCTCCTTTCTCTCTTGTGCTGTCTACATTTCTCCATTTGCTCCTTCTTTCTTTCTCATCTCTTTCTCTCTGTTTTCTTATTTTTATCATACCTCCTTCTGTTTCTCTTTCTACATTTTTTCACAAGTTTTATTTCTTCTTCTTCTTCTCTCTCTCTCTCTCTCTCTCTCTCTCTCTTGCTCCCTCTCTCTCTCTGTCTCTCTCTTTCTCTCTCCCTCTCTCTCTCTGCTTCTAAGCGCAACAATTAAAAATTCTCAGAAAGGCTAATGGATCTATGCACCAATGCCTTTAAGCACATTTATGATGCACAGAGTCAGTGGAAAAGAGGAAAAAAGTTGTCCCTGCCAACTCATCCATCCTCTTATATCCCTCTCTTCTGCCTGGATTTCTGTTAGGAAATCATGAACAGCATCACGGAGCATTACTGTTCTAGTAGGACGGATTCCTGAGCTTGTTCGTATGCACAGCAAGGCCACAGCTATTGATCACACGTCATCGTGCTTGAATACACAGGTGCTTAACCGCCGCAGACACATGGGAACGGGCCTTGTTTATTCATGTAAATGTGCAATTCCTGAAAAAAAGCCGGAATTCCTCCAAACTTCTCCTTTTTATTTACTCTCGCTGGATGATGTGTGCTGCATTGCAATTCACTCTGAAAACAGTGAATTCTCCAGTCACAGTCAGGACTGATCTTCTGCTGCTTTTTTAAAATGATCTTTTAAACCATGACTTTTTAAAATTATTTTAAATTGTTGTAAATGTAGCCAGTCAGCCGGCATGCATTCAGCATCTGCACAAAAATCTTGCACTTTAATCGGTATTCTTTTATATTCCTTTATTTACTTTTGTTTAACTTTACCTCAAATCCTACTTCTCTATTAATTCATTCAATTTCTGTAATTCTGTAATCCTTTCTAGGGTCATGGGTACCCTGAGCCTATCAACGGGCATGAGGCAGGGACTCACCCTGCGCGGGGCACACATAGTTCTATTCTATATTAATTTTCAGAATCAGAATCAGTACAATATAATTTATATGAAACATTGAACATACTTGTGCTTATTAAGACTGGATTAAAAAACTGTGTTTTGATAAACTACCCTTCTCCTAATAATACAATCATGCAGTTATTTTAATATGTATAGAACATGATCTCGCAATGCCACTATTTGTCGTAGAATCAGATTAAGAATCAGAAGCGGAAAACTTTATAGATCCCAGAAGAAACTGCTTGTGCTACAACTGTGCAGACACACAGAGACACAGAGACAAGAACAATATAACATATGGGATCAGTTTCCCAGACAGGGATTAAGCCTAGTCTTGGACTACCCTTTCCTTTTCAATGGAAAATCTCTTTTCACAGCACTACATAACCCAGGACTAGGCTTAATCCCTGTCCGGGAAACCAACCCCTAAAGTCTAAATAAACTAAGGTAAACTAAGGAAAATAAAATCAGGTTCCCACCCCTGATAACAACACCTTTCCCACACAGTGGTAAACAAATACAATCAAACAGTAAAATATTAAAAATCAACTAATATGACATGATGTTTTGAATACATTTTATCCAACCATTACATCTGCATGGTAAACCACAAAAAACTACAACCCTTGGTTAGATGATGTTTAATACACATTAAAATAAATGTGAAATCATCACATTATTAAATGAGAACAGCCGAATAAGCTTGAATTGTTGTCTATTTTCATAGATAGAAGTGAGTCGTACAGTGACAGAAACCACATAAGCAAATATACCAGTGATAACTGAACAACTTGACCCAACCTGGGGTGTGTGATGATGTGAGAATGAATGTTGCACAATTCTAGTCGGTGTGTTACGTACATTACCATTGAAGCTTTACAGAACAAATGAAGCATGCCTCAGAACAAGGGTGTAGGTTTGATTTTGGCATTGATGGGTACCAAAGAACATGTACATAGTACATACGGGGGAACCTACATGCCGGTACTAACATCCACGTAACCAATAACGAAGTATAATCACAGAACACAAGAAATTCTCTAATTCCTCACCTGATTGGATCATATTTTAAGGCAGGTACTGTTACCTTTTCAAACCAATGGTCTAGAAATTTGTAAATTTCCATCTAAACATAAAAATACTGTTAAATAAATCCACATCATAAATACAAGGTTGGGGTATCACGGTACATTTTGAGTATCGGTAAACCAACACTAATCTCTCACTGCATCGACACCATGTGTTCTGTATTTTCAAGCGTAGAATTGTTAGTATAAACTCTTTCTCTTTCTTGGTTACATCCACACAACTACTGCACTGAGCTTTGGCACTTCTTAAAGCAAAACAGAGCTTTAGCCAATCACATGTTAGCAAGAAATAGCACAGCCAATCAGTAATGATACTTGCTTAGGAAGGTGGGACTCACAGTAGAGAAATGGAAATGTGAACCATTTGTGTTCCAAACATTGACAGGAAACAGTGGTTTTATTTGAATTAATTAAAATTATAGTTAGGGACAATTCAGTATTGAATGGATATCGTTAGCAACCATCCCTACACAATTCTATGCTCTTGCTCAGACATCCAACATCCTTGTAGATCCACCTGGGGCAGCAGGGAAGATGAGTAAATGTCTTTGTTGTTCCTTTAAATTTACATTATAAGCGGCTCATGATCCTTCATTCACTACTTGTACACAGTGTAATGTACCAGGGTGTGTTTAAAATGCATATAGTCATTCACTTTAATTGACAGTGACTTGAAAGTCAGCGGTGAAATTGCCTAAGAGCTTAATTACAGGGGCTTGGGGAAAACACACACACATAAACACACCCGTTTGAAATGCCGTTGCCTCGTCACTGTCTTATTAAGCAATTTTTGTTGCTTCAGCGCCATAACTCATGCACTGAAAGCCTTGGGTATCTTCCATCAGAGTGGTGGAAGGTGTGGCACTGTAACAGATGCTAATGTATATCTCATAATTGATCCTAAATTATCAGCCAGTCGCCTCACTCAGCTAATTGTTTTGGTTTAAGACCCGTGGCACAGGAGGACACACCGGGATATTAATATTCATCAATTTTACGAAGCGCAAAGTGGGAGCTTTGCGGGGTTACATCGTCTAATTGTATTTCTTTTAAAGTACAGACGACATCTGCATGATTGCTTAAAAGTCGTCCGTCAACAAGACACAACTGCCCTAATTTCATTAAGCCTAACAAGCTTAATGGCCTTTCATTTTTTTTTTTTTTTTATCGCCGGCGCTGAAAATAAGCTATTCATTTTAATTTGATAACATTTTAACATTTGAAACTATATTACATGATGATGTTTCTATCTAATCTTTACCGCTTATGCCACTACTCATATCACTATTACGTGCAATAACAGGCTTGGTATAGCTAACGACTTGAAACAACTACAGGGGGTCCTCGAGTTATAACGGTCTCGACATGCAATGTTTCAAGTTTACAGCGCTCACTCCCACTCCCACTCCCACTCGACTTACACTGTTAGCCTCATACTTATGGACTACATGGGTAAACTAGTTTGGTTGCGCACAATGAAAGAATACACAGCAACGTGGCGTATGAGTGAGGGAGTATTCCTTTTTCCTTTTTCTGTGGCTTACCTGTATTTTTATGATTTTACAACGGTGTTAGGATGGGTAAGTGACTATGACATAGGGCATTAACTGCTTCAGATTTTTACAGGTCGACTTATCCGTCAACAAAGTCGAAGATGAGTTGACTAGTCGTTTGATGACGTCACACAGACGCTGCGGAGGAACACAGGTGTCCAACATTGAGAAGCTTTTATTAAAGTTCTCTGTAACATTAACATGACAATTAAACAAAACAAAACAAAGGCTGATACCTTGAATTTTCTGGTAAATTTAAGTGTACAATAGAAAGTGGGAACAGCTTAAGCTGCGGCGCCACTCAGCGTCCTCTGGACTGGACGACTCTCTGCAGTGCTAGCATTAGCCATGTTAGCTAGCGCATGCCATTTCAGATGGCTGTGCAGAACGCTGGTACTGTTATTGTACTTTAACACCGACTTGCAGGTTGTGCAGGTCACAGTGCTGTTTGTGTGTCTAGAGTGAAGGATCTCCACACATGTGATGTGTGACAGTCTCCTTTGCTGCCGTGTCTCTCGTCTTGTTGTGGTTTTGTGTTTAGAATCCCTTTGCGCCAATGGTACCACCCTTTTTATGAAGGGACTATAATAATAGGTTAAGTCACGAAACGCATGTCATCTTCAGTCAGTCAGAGGCAGAGGTTGCATTGTGTACACAAGCATGCACAGAGAGAGGAAAAAAACACACAACAAGTCAACTTCTCTCAGGGGGCGTCGACTTGTGCCTCTGAAGTCGACTAGTTGACTAGCTGACTTTTCTGTTAATGCCCTAGTTGACTTTTCTGTTGAGCGTGTTTCGACTAACACCAAAATTCGGGTTATTTCACTGTCGAAGGAACATATGTGTGTGGTAGCTCGAGGACCCCCTGTATTTGTGTTACTTGTTTATTTATTTGTATTATTTATATCCACCTGTCTTACTGGCCACAGACGTTTGTGTATATAGTATATTGCATTTAGTACTAAGCATTTTCTTTTATTTTATATTATATTTGATTTTATATTGTTCTTGTCACTATATCTCAATGTGTCTGTGCAGTTGTAACATAAGTTACATCAATAAAGTTTTCTGATTTATGACAAAATGATACATGACAAGCATGAGACAAATCTACATAACACTGTGAGATCATGTTCTATACTTATTATAGTAAATATGAGATCATCGTATTGTTAAAGGAAAAGAGTAGGTGATAAAGAACAAACTGTTTTCATCCAGTCTTCTGTATGTAAGCACAAGTACGTTCCATGTTTCATATAAATTGTATTTTCCTCTTTGGCCCGGCTCCCTGACATGACATGATTGGAGTAAAACGGTAGGTGTACCTTCATGTCTACAAAGCCTTTGCACGAACAACAAGCAAGAGCGTGCGGTTCTTTCAACATGCGGGAAAAGCTGCCATGTCGCAGCAGTCTTGTCACAACGTGTGAAGCGGGTAAAAAAAGTTGGTTTACAGGAAAAGCCGGAGGTACGGAGCTCTGGGCTTCAGATGAGGAGATTCTCACTTGACACGGCACAGCGGGGCTTTTGTTCACCGGGTGAGATTTCAGTCGGTTGGTTTTTCTTTTTTTTTCCTTTTCTTTTCTTTGCTGTTATTTTTCCTTTTTTTTCTTTTTAACCCCAGATGCACCTCTTGCTTCCTCTTCATCCTCCTTCCCGGTCTTTCATGAAGTCTTTCTCAGAAGCCCCTGCGGTGAGTTGCCGTCTGGTCGTTACGTCATACTGTCATTTTCATTTTACATCACTTACATCATTGCTTTCATTTCATACTCTTTCGTGCATACAGCAGAACTCCAACTGGTCTTTGATAGCCATGCACACACACACACACACACACACACACACACATACACACACACACACACACACACACACACAAACACACTTTACGCATGTTAGGACATGAGAACATGTCTATGTCTATGATCTAAGTGTGTAATAGAAATATTATTATAATAGAATTAATCAGCTTTGTGTAAAAAGAGGGGCACAACCAAATGTACTTACGAGCGCACACACACACACACACACACATACACACACACACACACATATATATATATGTGTGTGTGTGTGTGAATATATATATATGTGAATATGGAACACTGATATTAAATACATATGGGACACATCATTATTACATATGCATACTTACATGTATCATATATAGTAAATAATGACATGCCCCTCTTACCACCATCCACGCATACAGCCAAAAGGGTTTAAACCAATCTGTGGTCTGACACCACCTCTCAACCTTGAGAATGCATAAATAACAGAAAAAGAACATTTGAGTAGTTGGGCGCCTAGCTGTGCAATTTCTTTCCGGCTGTTGTCCACCTCACATTTCTATTCCATGTTTGATGGCCTGTCTGGCTGGAGGCCTGCAGATTGCTCTTTTTTCCCTTCTTCGCTTTTTTCCCAATCACTGCTTCTCATTGGACAGATTTATTTTTTTGTACCTTCCTGTTACACACCAGCATGCATCTGAACCGCACTTTTAATCCAAAATTCATTTCTGGGCCCTTAATAAATTAAATGAGTCTATCTATATTTAATAGAGAGTATGGAGTGCTGCATTGCTTTCTTATGAAGAATTGATGAGTGAAGGTAGATACAAATAATGCAAGTCTCTGTTGACCTTGTGGGGAGAGGAAGAGACACGTACACAAGTCTGGGTTAGCGAACTGAGATGCTGATGGAAAAAAAAGAAGCTTCATAGCTGTTTTGCCAAGTCTGACATACACTAGCCCAGGGATTCATTCTCAAACAATGGTGGCGCATTACTGTGAGACATGCCATCTCTGGCAGTTAGACGAAGAATCCAGAGCACTCAGCTTCACTTCACAGTGATGAAAGGAAACCAAGGAAGCTGTCAGTTTATTAGCACCACCTGCCTTGTACCTACTGGCCATTTTATCATAAACATCTACCATATAGGTACACTTTGTACATTTGCAATTAGTCCATTAAAGGAAAGAGATCACCATACACCCATCTGATATTAACCCTTAGAACCCTGAGGCTATTTTTCCACATTTATGCATTACTTGCATAAGCACAGTCATAGCCAATAAAACTACAAAAATACATTTTTACAATTAAAAACAAAGAAAAATCTACAAAAATTAACTGTTTTGGACATCTTCAGATCACACACACATTAGTATTACAATAAGACAATATTTACAATATTTAACAATTGAACGATTGAACACTTATGCATCCCTTCCACTCACCCCCACCTCACGCATCCCTTCAAGCCACCCATCATTTGGGTGCTGAGGGTTGAATGACTGATTGGCTATTCTCAGCACAGCGGTGACGCTGACCACGATAGTGATATGATAGTTTGTGGTGTGCTGGTAGGAGTTGATCAAGCCCGGCAGGGGGTTTTAACGCTTGTTGAGTTGAGACTGTTCCACTGCCAAAAAGTACAAAGTGAAGATAATGACCACTGAAAAAGGGCTAGAGGCCAACTAACACAAGCTGCACAAAGCCCTGACCTCAAACCCCTAACACCTTTGGATGAACTGGAGTGGAGATCGCCAGGCCTTCTCATCCAAAATCAGTACCTGACCACATAAATACTCTACGGAATAAATGGGCACAAATTCCCACAGAAACTCCAAAATCTTGTGGAAAGCCTTACAAGAAGACTGGAAGGTGTTATAGCTGCAAAGGGGCACCAACTACATATTAAATTCAATGTCATTAAAGTCCCTGTTTGTGTAATGGTTAAGTGTCCTAATACTATTGTCAATATAGTGTATTGCATACTTTTACATACTATTACATATCAGAGCACTAAATATTACCATGTGTGCATTAAATACTACTTAATATTATGTAGTGCCTACCACATTCTATTCTGTGCTTACAGTATCTAATAACATCTATTCGCGTATTACCATCCGGTCTCAACATACTATCAGGTGTGCACCAGTATCTGTCGCTCTCACTTTCACAGAAAGCAAATCTGATATGCCCTGGGCATGTAGTTGCTTCCCATATATTTATAAAGAATCTTCCCATAAACTCAGTATATAATTCCAGGTTATAATACTAAAATATACTTTATACTTTGCTATAAAGTATATTTCAGAGTTATACTTTTTTATAACTCTGAATATAAACATGTACATTTGAAAATACATAGGTAGCTTTTGAATATATAACTGTAACTTGTATTCAGGTTTATTTGTATATAGTGTCATACTTATATATTCAAATGCACATTGAAATATTCAGGAATTATATTTATACATTTATGAGGTTACATTTATATATTCATGTTTATATAGCGAGATTTAAGATGATATACTCAGGTTTATTTTTATATATTCAACTTGTATGTATTGTGAACAAACGTACACACCTAGAAAGGGCATCAGTATAGTAGGTTTTTTAGATAAACTGGGAATGGAAAGGTAATGGTTAGATATCCCTAATGAACTGGGAACTGTGTTTCGCCAGTTTCAGAGTCTCTGAGAATCTCACAGCTGAGTTTTGGTTAGAATGTTCCATTACTGTTAGAACTGAGGACAAGGCCCCCATCGGCAACACCACAGCCTGTCTGAGGAGATATGTGGGCTTTCTTCTGATCATCAAGAGGATTTCTTTTCAAATATGTCAGACTGGACTCCTGGGGTAGTGACCAGAAGACGTTCTGTGTTTCTTTGCGTCCCTCCACAAACCCAGCAGAGATTTTTCGCTTGTCAGTCTTGTGAATAGTGGCCAGCTTGTTACTGTGCCTGTTACTTGTTATCTGTCAGCCCAAAAACGTCTTTTAGGTCCAGTATTTAAAAGACATACACTCCCTATTAAGGGTTTGGGAACACTTTTTAATGTTCCCCCAAGAATCTACTTTGGTATGAAGACTATTTTTTAAATAGTAAGTTGACACTTTTCATATTTTTAATTGTTGTTAAAAATGCAAAGTACAGATAGTTTAAATACTTCAAAGGTTTGAGTGCTGACATTATATCAGTACCATTCCTGAGGGAATAAATCTCAAACCTAGAAAACTGTAGCTATCTTGAGAATGGATAAAAAGTTATTTACTTTGAATAGATGTTACAAGTTTTTTTTTTCCAAGCAACTTTGGACCATTTCTTTTTGCGATTATTTTTTAAACATAATTTTAAAGTGAAAGCTAGGATTTCCTACCTGTAAAAAAACGTTTAAAAAACAAGTTTTTATTATCCTGATGGTCATGGTAGGCCAAGTTATTGGAAACCAGAAAACAATCAAACATTCATGTAGCAATTCACTGGTAGACAAACCCATTTTACCAATTTGCTAAACGTCACACAGAACAGGAAGGGTGTAGGATTTGTAATAAGCAAAGTTTTGCATCACAAATAATGCAATAAACCAAACATGGATGATAGGTGGCATGTCTGGTCTTCTTCAGAAAGACATTGGAGTTAACATGTGTTGCTATATGTGTAGCTAAAATGAATCTAAATGAACATGAAGGGAGCCACATGTTGGATAACAGACATATTTTAAAAAGTAACATCTATTGCAGTATTTAGTGGACAGACTACTCCTGAATAAGCCCATCCTAATCAGAATTGGCTAGGTAGCATAACAAACACCCAAAATTCTTAATATTCTAAATGCACAGTAACTGCTATCCAGTTGCTTCTCCTCTACATGCATCACTATTTTATGAGGCTTGACAGTTTTTTAACTTTAGATTTTATCTTTCAGCCGAGGGACAACATGACATTATTTCATATTCGTAGGAAAGGATCATTTCAGAAAATAAGTGAGAGACTTTTTGCAGGGTTTTTCAGTTTTGGTATGAAGTATTGCATTTGCATTCAGGATTTATTTGTGGTCTTATTCATTTGTAAATTAATGTATCGCAAGTCTGACAAGACTAAAGCTGGCTACTCTGTATTGCTTAGATCTAACTGGCCTATTTTATTCGCATTTCTTATGACATTTGACATTTGTTGTTGCCAGTTAGTTGTAATGTTGCAATGCTTCGCCTAGAATGGCACAATGGCATGCCCCGGCCTTGGGGGGAGCTCATGTAGGTGTTTAGTGTTATGCAGAAATGCTGTAGATGTAGGTGTTCACTGTTATGCAGAAATGCAGACCGTATTAAAACAGATTTACTCACCTTATTTTTGTCAAATGATTCTATTCCACGCACTGCTTTCAGTGAATCTTCAGTGAAATATGAGTGTTACATGGCAAAAAAGATTAAGCGAGGCCAATTCGCCAAGTTGACGCAATATTCCACAAATGAGGTTTTCATGTATGCCTCTCGACTTCCAAGCAGCAAAAGGCCTTATTTACTTACAGCGCCTGGAAAATTAAAACAGACAAAAACCCGAGCAACCATGACGCTATAATTGGTATGTTTCAGCAATAAGCGATTGGTTTCTCTTCCTTCTTTGCCTTGTTTCATATGTATTGATGTACCAGAATAAATGAATAAACGGAAAGCACAGAGAAAACAAGGAACCGAAGCAAGCCACCTCGAGTGTGAAACATGGTGGCATGGCCATTGAACTGGCTCACTCACCGTAGCTGATGCTACTGATGGATTCTGAATTCTTATTGTGCACAGAAAGGGCTATAAACATGCCATAGTTCTCTCTCTTGTTTTATTCCCTATTGCTGGTGCTTTGATTTTTTTATGAGGTCATCTTTGCCTAAAAAAACATATTTAACTGGTTTTATTTGACTCAAATGAGGACTTGAAAGTTGAAAGTCATTCTAAAAAGTAGGATTTACAAAATTATGGAAATGTTGGATATATAAAAGCAAGATATTGCATCACGTCAAATCAAAACTTCTGTCACGAGTGAATTCGATCCGGACCAGGAAGGTAGGAAGGAGGCATGTGCGCGAATCTTCATGATGAGGGAGTTTATTACGTTTACAACACGAAATAAACACAGTGTCTGGAGGTGGAGTTGAGACCGGCGCGGTGGCCAGCATGGTGACTCTGGCCCTGGAGACTGGATGGCCAGTGCGGGGACCGGCTCTGGCGACTGGACGGCCGGCGCGGGAACCAGCTCTGGTGACTGGACGACCAGCGCGGGGACCGGCTCTGGCGACTGGACGACCGGCGCGGGGTACGGCTCTGGTGACTGGACGACTGGCGCGGGGACCGGCTTTGGTGACTGGACAGCCAGCGCGGGGACTGGCTCTGGCTCCGGCGACTGGACGGCCAGCACGGGGACCGGCTCTGGCTCCGGAGACTGGACGGCCGGCGCGGGGACCGGCTCTGGCTCCGGCAACTGGACGGCTGGCGTGGGGAGTGGCTCTGGCGACTGGACGGCCGGCGCGGGGACCGGCTCTGGCTCTGGCGACTGGACGGCCGGCGAGGGGACCGGCTCTGGTGACTGGCTCTGGAGGAGCTGAAGCTGAGGCCGGTGCAGGAACCGGCTCTGGAGGAGCTGAAGCTGAGGCCGGTGCAGGAACCGGCTCTGGAGGAGCCGAAGCTGAGGCCGGTGCGGAAACCGGCTCTGGAGGAGCTGAAGCTGAGGCCGGTGCGGGAACCGGCTCTGGAGGAGCTGAAGCTGAGGCCGGTGCGGAAACCGGCTCTGGAGTCGGCGAGGCCGGTGCGGGAACCGGCACTGGAGTCGGCGAGGCCGGTGCGGGAACCGGCGTAGAAACTGGTCCTTTTTGGATTCTTCAGCATAGTATATTTTTCAAAGAATCAAGACATCAACCAAGCATTCTTGGATACTTCGAGGACGACCCTCAAAGTATGTTTGGGCACCGCACCCAAACATAAACAACCAGCACAAGGACAAGGGGACGTGGCAGATGAGGCCCAGACGTCACAGTCCTCTGTAGCTGAGACAGGAGGTTTGAAAATCTGCGATGGGCTGAAACCGCGACTGCTGGTCCACGTTAAAGCGGGGGTTTACTGTATATATTAAACACTTTTATTACTGGTTTAAAGTCTCATTTTATATTTAAAGTATTTATATTTTATATACATTTTTTATAAGTACTTAATGTATTTATCTATATTAACTAGAAATGTCTTATTTTGTTTCAGATGGTCCATTCATCAATTAAATGTTAAAAAAAATCTACCATTCGTACACACACACACACTCACACGTGTGCGTGTGTTTGTTTTTTAGACCTAAATTCATGCGTAGGTGTTATCGTTACTAAAATGTCTATTGGGATTATGAAAAGCATATCTTTATATATAAACTGTGTGAATAAACTGATAAATAATAACATAAATAAGCATATAAATACCCCAGGCAGCTCGTACACATGGTCAGCTTGTATTTTTGCTCTGCTTGGCACGTAATTCCCGCACATGGCTTTCGGTTCAAATGTTAAAAGCCTTTGCCCCCTTATCAGTTCTCAGCAAGCAGGGCTCAGTAATTAAAAGTCAATTGGTGAATAAAAGGAGCATATAATTGATGATGACTGGTGGAGGCACGCGCTGGCTCGCTCGGCATCTTTGGTTGGGGCAGGAGAGGATTCAGACACAAAGAGGAATAAGGATGCGCTAAAAACAAACATCTGACAGCCGTGGCGTCTGAGATACAGCGTTTTAATGGACCTGGTGGCTCGTGTGTATCAGCATGTGGCTCGGGGAAGCAAGGCGATGTCATGCCAAGTTGAAAAGTGTATGTTAGCATGTTGTTTTCAGATAGCAGCTAATAGGAACTTGATTGATTACATTTGGGAATACAGTGCTCAATATTTCTGTTATGTTTGGTGTGCAGAGTGTGTCAAATTACCACGCACTAGTTTGTGGACGAAACTAATTTGAAATGCTATTTTATCCTAAATTTTCTTGTTAGTAACTTGTTAAAACTGTTGGGTTTTTTTTGAGAACAGGTGGGCACTGTGAAAAGCTGTTTCAGTTCCTTCACTGTGATGATGCTCCTGGTTTGACTGTAGTGTGGGTGGACAGTTTCAAGGGGGCTGTAGAGGGAAACTGGATACTCCTGACCAACACTTGGCTGGACACAGAAGGAGGAAGGTGCATCTTAGAATCATCTGATGAGAACTGTGATCATCTGGGTTAAGAAAACAAGCCCATAATAGATTGACATTTGCATTGTCCACCCACAGCTGCTGTTGCAATGCTGGACATTTGACATCTTTCATTTGATCTCCAAATAGCTTCAGAATCCATCTATGATGTGATTAAGCCATGACTGGGAAGGCATTATTGTAATAATACCAAACTGGCTCTGGAGCAATCCAGCTGACTAAGCATTAGCTTTATTATTGCAATATCCTGAGTTCCATCCTCAGTGGTGCCGTAGTCTCTCTTGGAGGGTAGGGTGGTCCGCCCTCTCCCCATCACTCAGCATGATGTTAGACATCCATTAGCTCATTAGGTAACATAATGGAGTGGCTGGGAAGTTGCCCCTTTGATCAGGAGGCTGTGGGTTCATATCTCAGGACCACTAGTGGCACTATATATATATATATATAAAAATATATATATATATATGTATATATATTTTAAAAAAAAAATAAATA
>JBBIGA010009204.1:0-15302 GCA_037576975.1 Alestes dentex | reverse complement strand
GTTCTCCCCATGTTTGTATTTTCACTCCTCCCACAGTCACAGATGAACTTGAGACACTAAACGACCCCTAGGTGTGAGTGTGCATGTGTATTTGTCCGCTCTGTGATCGACTGGTGACCTCTCCACTTTTCAGCCATGACTACTGGGACTGGCTCCAGCCCACTCCATGACAATGGTTAAGAATAAATGGCTCAAATGGATGTAAATGTGTTGCTTTAGTATCTCAAAAGTCACAAAAACAGTGAATTCAAATCACTATAAATAGACTGGTCGGTAAATGGCATGATTTAAAACTTTTACAGTGCTTACATGTAAAATCTTAATAAAACTCAAAGGTTAGGGTTATTTTTAAAACGCAGGTGAAATTTAGTCTTACATGATGTGAACTGTGTAAGTAACATGCAGTTCAGTGAAATGACTGTGCACCGTGGCACTACACAAACTGCAAGAACCACTACAATATTAAACTGAGGTGAATAATTGCCACTATTTTCAGCTTGGCAGATGATCTAGCCTACATGAAATGTGCTCAAAACATATCAGCTCCCTATCCGCCGAGGGTGAGCGAGTGACTCATCGGATTCGCTCATAGCTACGGACCAGTTGGTTTCTTTGATGACTGATAGGAAGCCCTTTGTCAAGCGGATGAACTCAGGTCTGTTGATATAGAGTTCAGCCATACTAGAATATTAGTAAAGACTTAGGAAGCTCTTTATACAACACTACAGAATCAAATCCCATATTAGAAAGAATGTATTAGACGAGATATTGTCACACAGACAGCAGGTGAAGCAGGCTAGGCTATAGGATCTAATTGGGGTATTCCACTGAGGATAGCTTGAGATATCTAGGAGACAAGCTGATGCAGTGGGTCACAGACTAAACAGTGTGGAGAATGGCTTTGAAGTTGTTGCTGCGATGCATTCTTAATGGAATGGCCATACCTATTTGCGAAACCTACTATACACACTACTGCGGACTGGTTATTTTTGGCTACCATTCAGCACGGCTGCATTGGTGTCTTGTGCTGTGTAACGATATATGAATCACAATTATAGCATATGTATCCACTTAGGTCATGAATACATACCTACACTTTATGCTGATACCTGCTTATCTACTATTTTTCAGAATTCAAGGGTATTAATAAGGAGTCTGTCCCCCTTTGCTGAAGTAATAGTTATAAGAGATAAGATAAGATAAGATAAACCTTTATTAGTCCCACAAGTGGGAAATTAATACTGTTCTGGGAAAGCGTTACACAGATGTTGCATCAGTGCTATGAGGATTTAATTGCACAGGAACCTTAATGAGGTCAGGTACTGATATTGGATGATTAGTTTTGGATCCCACTCCAACGCATCCCAAAGGTACTGGATGGTCCCCAAACACAGTTCCAGCGCTCCACAGGCCAGTGTTAGGAAGTTTTATACCTCTCTAGTCTGACGCTTGGCATTGGGTATGTTGACATTATGCTTATGCGCAGTTGCTCCATGCATCCTAGTGTATTGGCTAAGCTTTTCTATGGCGATTATATACGCTAAAGTGCGTGCAACAAATTGTGTCAGCAGTGGGTGCAGCTTAAAGTAGCTGAATTTATGAGTCAGAAGAGGTGTCTGGATATTTTTCAAAATATCGGGCCAGATTCATAAAACTGAGCAGTTACAGCATTAGGTCACACAAAACATATGACACAGTAAGTCCTATTCATGAAGTCACTATGGCGGTGACCAGTGCTCCTGCAGACCTCGATATATGTGACCTCGATAGAATGAAATAGTAATTGATATTACTGAAGTAATATATATAAATAACCAATGTTCAGTGCCTGTTTGGATGACAAAATGCACATGCTATGTCAAAGAAAACCAAAAGTCAGAGCTGTGAGTTTTGAGAATAGACACAATCTACGCTCTGCGAAAAACATTCAAATATCATTCCGAGGATGTGACTAAACTTAATTCTGACTATTCTTAACTAGACAACCTCTATCATCTTTTTTGTTTGTTTTATTAAAGTCACATTGAAAACCATTCTAATTTTGCACTGAAAACCATCTACTTCCACGACATACTTAATCCAAACAAATCAAAATGTGCCTTTTAAACGTATTCCTTAATCAACTGAGTGGGTTTATATGCACAATTTGTTGATGATTCACATGTGTAACTGAACATGTATGACAACATGGGAAAAAGTTTGGCTTTTTACCTGAAAGTTTAATATCAAGCGCTAATTTCTCTTATCTTCACAATACAGTTATGCTTTATTTAAAGAAACAGCATGCTCTAAAAAGACCTTATAAATTACTGTTTATATGACAATGTAAGAGAAAGAAAGTGAAATGTACAGTGCAAATCAAGTAGAATCTACATTGCATGCTTCTGTGTTTTTTTTGCATTTCAAAGAGTGCATCTATGCAATAATTAAGCTTCAAAACATGTGTGTGGATATGCACAAAACACGGTATGTCCAGGTCCCCTAAGACTGCAAAAACTCCCGTGTCAGCACTAAACATACACTAGCTAGCATCTTCTCTGAATTCATGACAAATAGGCAGACTAAAAGCAAAGTGAGGTATGAAGGCATGCTATTCCAGCACAAAAGAGAGGAGTCAGTAAGCCAGACCGCTCTATTGATAATTCCTAAGAGGGTTGGAGAATCTGTTAGTCACACTTCCCATTAAAACATGCTTTGGCCAGCCTGTTTGGAATCTTTTGGCACAGCTATAATGGGATGGACGATTATAGGAAGGGAGCTATGTGTGATGTGGTTCAGTGTTACACATCTCGGGCCTCATGCAGCCTGACAGCGCAGACACTGATTTAGGTTACTGTAGGTAAAATCATTTCAGTGTTTGGCTCATTATCTTACACTCTGGGCTAGTTTACAGGATTATTTTACGAAAGCAAGGATTAGTAAACTTAAACTAGCAGGAAAGCTAGTAAATCGCAGAATTTATACAATGCATTGATAATTCAAAGATTTAAGGCAATATAGCTTGTGAACATGAAGTGAGTCTAAAACATTTTATATGATGTGTCAGATTAATTTATTCAGAAAAAATACTGTATATGCTACACTATATGTCTAAAATATCCTGACACGGTTTCCAGTACATGAATTCAGCTACTTTAAGGTGCATTCATTGCTGACACAGGTGTTCCAATGGCCACACACAGCTTGTATAATCTTCACAGAAAAGCACTGCCAATAGAATGAGTGCCTCTGGAGCAGCCACACAAGGGCCTAAGCCCACCATGCCCAATATCAGTCATATAAATAATGTCTGTTGGGCTTTGGAGTAGAAGAACTATGTTGTTCATCCAAAACTACTGAAATCATCCAATGTCTATACCAGACACCACATCAGAGCTCTTGTGGCACACCCACTGTGTGACAACAGTCTCCTTGGTAAGGTGCTGGGCCACAGCAAGCCACCCAAACAGCCTCAATGTGCTTTGGCATAGATTCTATAAGTCTCTGGAACTGTTCTGGAGGAATAGAACAGGAATAAAAAAGTTGGTGTTGTGACGATGGTGGTGTAGTGTTTTAACATACACTGTGTAAGTACTGAGAAACCTGACCATTACACTAACAGGGACTTTAATGACATTGAATTTAGTATGGAGTTGCCCCCCCCCCCCTTTGCAGCTATAACAGCTTTCATTCTTCTTGAAGGCTTTCCACAAGATTTTGGAGTTTCTGTGGCAATTTGTGCCCATTCATTCTGAAGATCATTTAAGGGGTCAGGCATAGATGTTGGATGAGGCTTGCAATCTCTGTTCTGGTTCATTCCAAAGATGTTGGATGGGGTTGAGGTCAGGGCTCTATGGGGGCCAGTCCAGTGGCCACACCAAAATCATGTTTTTATGGACCTTGCTTTGTGCACTGGGGCACAGTCTTGCTGGAATAGGAAAGGTTCTTCCCCAAAGTTAGAAGCATGGTGTCCAAAATGTGTTGATAAGGTGAATCACTAAGATGGCCCTTCACTGGAGGTAAGGGGCCTAGCCCAAACGCTGGGTTGAGATATAATGACTGTGAAAGATATGCTTTACGCATATGAATTAAGATGACTCAACTGACCATATCATTTATTCCACATCTCGATAGATCAGTGTGTTTTTTACTCCACTAAACTCTTGTGTCTCTGTAATGAAAGGTTTATGTACTAAGCTCTATGATAATATTCCTTTCTGTGCAGTTGTAGAGTCTGCTCACAGAGTCTGCTAACACCCTGTATTGACATTCTGAGTCACATGAGAAGCAGTTGCTCTTCTGGTTTTCCTTACATATTAAACATCACATCACATAACTCAATGGGAGGTTTTGGACCCAATTTCCAATGCTAGTTTCTGATGTGTTTCCCATAAATCTAAATACAGATTTCCTTGTAATCACTATTCTTATCAAAAGTCTGGCCAGTTACGTAGTCTTTGTGACTGAAGCTCCTGCTATCCATGCTCCAATCGTTCACTCTCTTTTACAGTTGATTAGATCTTTTCCTCCTGCCATCTTGAACTCAAATAAAGGTCCCTTGGGCCTGCTCAGTATTTTTATGTCAGAGATAGTATGTTTGCTAGATTATATTATGGACTATATCTATTTGGAAGCATCTGCAGTCCTTGTGTTTTTTTCATACATTTTTCACTTTCTCTTATAGGGAACCCTTAACTTTAAATATTGTACTGGGTGCCATATAGATAACCAGGAATGTACTGGAAATATAAATTAAGAATTTTGCATGCAAAATGTAAAGCATGTAAAATATGACCTTTTCTTTAGTTTTTCTTTTGTCTCGTAGGAAGTAGATCAGGTAACAAGCAGCTAGTGAGATCCCAATGAAAGCTGGAACGGAAATACTGAAGGCTCAAATTATGCTGATCTTTATGTCTGAGCTGTTGGGAATAAGGATGCATTGCTGATGCATAACTATTAGTGATACATTTTTCAGAGACAAGCCATGGCTTAGCAAGTCATCTTTTGTCGTGACTTACCTAATACTTGCAACTCTTTCTCTTGTGAACTTTTGCTGTATGCCGAGCTGGAGAATTTCTAATTAGCAAGACAAATGGAGAGATGATGTGGAAGTAGGAGGCGCGCTCATTTGAGTATGAATCACACGTGGTCGTGGAATGACTTGAAGATTCCAGTTCATCAGTGGTCACTATCCAATTTGACTGAGCTTGAACAGTCCTGTAAAGAAGAGTGGAAAAATATTGCTCAGTCTATATGTGCACAGTTGTTAGAGAAATATCCCAACAGACGCAAAGCAGTAATTAAAGCAAAAGATGGTTCCACAAAGTACTGACATTAGGGGGATTGGTGGTAGGGGTGATATGATTTCTCATTGATTTTGTTTGTTAGTTTATTTGTTTATTCTGATCTTTCACTGTAAGTCCTATGTTATACATTTGATTGAGTTAATACAGCTGGAAAATTAGATTTTTGTGATCATGTCTTCAGGCTGCAAAGGAACAAAATATAACATTTATATATATCACACATTCTATGTGTGAAAAAACAGATACACAGTGAGTTACATCCTTATGCCTGAGAGGGTGACAATATCATAGGTAGCAACAAAAGCATTGTACAACTGGATATTGTATCTCACTCATGGCTCAATGAAATAAGCAGAGAAATTCAGCCCTCTCTGCATGAGTAAGAAATGTCATTATGTTTGTTATTTTGCAGAAATGTAAACATCCTTTACATATGTGTTTGATATTTTTTCATCATTATAAGAAAGGGAGAAAACATCAGATGTATATAAACTAATTGCACATACCACCGGGCCGCGGACTGGTATCGGTCTGTGAGTCATTTGGTACCCGGCAGCACAGAAAGACAGAATAAAAATATTTTATTGATTATCAGAATCTGAAAGATCTTTTATTTTGGAAAAAAAAAAGCTCGTCTCGGTCGCGTTGCCCACAAGCTAGCAAAAATGAGTAAAAAACAAACATACTTTGTTTTTAGTTGGATCTATACTGGTCCATGAAAATATTGTTTTACATGAAACTGGTCTGTTGTGCAAAGAAGGTTGGGGGCCACTGGTCTAAAGGTTCATTTTAGTGAAACTGTTCATCTGAATCACAGTCTTGATCAGAAGTGACAGAAAAGGTTTTGTCTGACAGTAATCAAAGAGAAGCCAACCTCGGCATATTCTGAGCAATACAGTGGCCATATTTCATGCCAGAATCAATGGCCTCCCTCTCGGGCATTGAAGGGAACGAATGTATAGCTGAATTTATCTCGCCGCGATGCTGGAGAAGACGTGAAAGTAGGTCATAACTATACAGCCCCAAAGGGCTCACTGGAACCAGAATCAAGACTGTGGTCTCTTTGATTCTTTATTCATCGTGGCTTTATATAACTGCTCAGCAGCACAGCGAGGGATCAGCACATTTAAAAACTGTGTCTGCCACTCAGCCGAGGCAGTGCCACAGGTGTACCATGATAATTACTAGCTCGAGAGGTGAAGCTGCACAAAGGGACAAGTGAGAGAAAAAAAACACAACAGGGTGACAAAACTAGGGTTTTCAATTAAAATTCAGAGGACAACAATCCCGAGGTATTCTGCAGCTAAGCAGCAATTTGCCATCCGGGGGTGGAGAACAATGGGGCTGGTTTTAAGTGTTGTGAATTGAACAATAAGCTGTTTTTCAGTTTTACATTGCTTCTTTCTTTCCTGACTTCCTCTTTTGGCAAACGACCATTTAGTGGAAACACTTTCAAAGATAGTGGCACTGCAAAGTCACCAGGTGTCCGTCCTTCTGAGGCAAATGGCAATGTTGAAAAAAATGTGCAAAGGTAATCTGCAGAAAATACCTTTGTCTTATACCTTTTTATTTTATAAAAAAATAGCATTACACTTTTATAAAGAGTGCTCTCCACTGAAAGGGTTATACAGAGTAGACCTATAACATTACACTCAGCTTACAGTTCAGTTTAATTCACTCTGGGCTCACAATCAAGTAGCACATTCTTTACTTTGTATGCTACAGTGAATGCTTGAGTAAAGCCTAACTCTGGATATTATTTGAATAGGAAGCTTATTTGGTGTCTGCTGAGCTGTTCAAACAACTACACACATCCACGCATTAGTGAGATCCTGCTGGTGTGGGTTTTGACTCGTACAGAGATGTACACAAATTATATTTGAGTTCTAATTGCACTCATGGAGCACCGGCTCATGTCCTGTCCTATCCTATCCTATCCTATCCTATCCAGGAGTACCCTGCCCGATCCTATCCTATCCTATCCTATCCAGGAGTACCCTGCCCGATCCTATCCTATCCTATCCTATTCTATCCTATCCTATCCTATTCTATCCTATCCTATTTATCTATGTATACCCTATAAGTGCTTCCTGATATGCAGTGTATCCAAATCCAAATGGTTGCAAACATTACATGAGTGGTATTGACATGGCCAGCATGATGATGCTCAATGCTTTCATGTTTCTGGCAGGGGCCTGTTCTCAGGAGCGCTTAGTGCCCTTTATAGGGGCTGCAGCTGCTGTGCCCAATTCAAGTAATGAACACAGCTCCTCCATTCAAATGGGTCCATATCCTGTGTATGGAGACATAAAAGACCTGCAATAAAATAGTTCCTGCAACCTATATCATGTGGCTGTGGGAGCATGCAGGAGATTCTTTGTATATGTCAACGTCTGCAAAATGGGTTAGGCCACAGTTCTAAACAACAGCCTCTGTGAAGATCAAGGTAACTATAGAGGTGTGAATGAATACAGAGGTAGAACACATAAAGGTGGACAGTTTGCTAGATGGTTTCTGCCAGGTTGTTGTGCGGGCCTCCCCCGAGGGGACAGGGGGTTCTCTCTGCTAGAAAAAGCATGTGGAACTCAATGCTTTGCCTGCAGCAGTGCTGGAACTTCAAGGCCTTGCCTGTCAACGGTACTGCCACAGACATGCCAAAGAAAAGCTACAGAAATGTGCTCTTTTTGCCACTGCCAAGGTGCAAAAGAACACATCAAAGTAGAAGATATTTAGGTAAGTAAGTAGGTTATTGGAGCTAGGCAACATTTCATTAAAAAGGGAAAAAGTTTAAAGCCAAAAACTACTCAAGTAAAATCTTGTTACTTTAATACAATAATTACTGAAACTGAAGCAAGAGTAATCATTTAAATCATTACTTCAGTAAAACAAAGAAACTATATGGAAAAAGACTACTTGGGTCTTTATCAAATTATTTCATTATCAGAATAGATGTGGTTTAGGCTGCACAAAAGATCACCACAACAAATACAATATCAAAATATAATTTGTCTTCAAAAAATTGTAGACCAGAATATTAAATAGCCAATTTGTAAACTCAGATCAGGACATACATTTTTGAGATCTAACATGAATAAGGTAATTACAGATATGAGGCCCACGAGGAATGCTGAACTTGATTATATTATAAACTTGGATTATACGTTCATGGTGAACAAAAAGATCATTCTCCTTTTAACAGCAGCTTTTGAAACAAATGTCAATTTGCTAATTAACAATACTGTGTGTGATGTCTCTTTACTTTCCTTGCATAGTACTGTTTGCTGAAAAGTGCTGGTGCAATTGAATTCTTGTACATATTTGCTCAGCAAGTTACCATCACAAAGTACTTTATTATAAAATTACACTTATTGCTAACATCCCACCCCATTTAGCCGAACCTCCAACCTACCATGACGGGTTTTCTACACGTTGGATGTCAAGTTGTGTTGACTTGAGATGCTGAAAGGTTTCCATTTTTAGGCTGACAGAGAAGAGTGTGCATAAAATGATTAAGTGTAAAGTGTCCATTTGTCACACGTGAACACACAGTGTGAACAGCACGAAACTGTTCCCTGCATTTAACCCTTTCACACAAGTAGGCAGCTGGCAACACGGTGCCCGGCAAGCAGTGTGAGATGACAGTACATTGCTCATGTGTACCTCAGTGGTGCCACTGGCAAACCAGCAACCTACAAAGCACACAGGCAACTCCCTAACCACCAGGCCACCAGCTGCTCCAATTATTGGTTTCTCTGTAGAGGAAACATTTCCTCAATTTGGAGCCAGTGTGGGGTCGGGTAGGGGGGTACTCTCTGTTCACTCATAAAACATGAGCTAAATGAAAAACATTTAAAAATATAACAGGAGGAATGTAGAGATAACGGAGTAAAAGTATGTTTTTTGACCTCACAAATGTACTCAAGTTAGTGCCTTTAAAAAGTACATTTTGCTTCAAAAGTTACTGAAGTAAATATGAAACAGCAACTATAACACATAGTTCTGTTCATTATGATTTGTCATTTCTTAACCTTAAATCTAATGGAGGAAGTTTGAAGTGCAAACTTAAACCTGTATGGAACATAAATTGAACGTAACTTGTAATAAACTGCATGTATGTAACATTCTAGGTAAATGAACTTATACAAATGTAATTACGTTACATACTCTTAAAAGCTCTGAAATGTTAATGAAAGGCAGTTAAAAGTGCCATATCATGGAAAGCTACCCTCCCCCCATTTTTCTTTAAAACCGATGTAGTATGTAAATACATTTGAAATTTCAAAACATACTGTTCATTTCTCAGTCCATACCAGGGGCGGACTGGCAATCTGTGCGTTCTGGAAAAGTCCAGAATAGCCGTCCGGTCCACAGCTGTCGGCCTGCCTTTCTCCTTAACTGAGAAATCAGCTAACAGCAGAGGGCGCTAACGCGATCCTTTATCAGGTGTAAAATCCGTAGGTAAAAGCCGACAAAAAAGAGTGAATCATATTGTGTTATGGAGGCTGGTATATAGCTGTTGTATTTGTGTTTGAAGGCTTAGGTTACTTTAATAAACACAGCACCAATCATCACAATTGGTTTTGTGATGTTACTTGGTGTGAATATTTTATGTAGTATATTACTGGGAGATATCAGGAGAACCCTGCTAGTGGCTGTTTGCACATGTCCAGCTGGTGGGCCTATTTGGGAGAAAGTCCAGGCCCAATTTTAGTCCCAGTCCTCCCCTGGTCCATACAATATATTTCCAAAACTATTCTTCAAAACAGCCCATTCTGAATTTGCTGAATAATGTCACAAAAGCCAACTTAGTCACATATATCTCCCATTGTCACGTCCCAGGTCTGTGGCTGCTAGAGACTACTATTGGTTTAAGTTTCTACATAGTACTTTGATTATGAAAAGTGTGTGTTTGTGTCGTGAGTCACGCTCTGTCAGCTGTCCTGTGTTTAAGTTAAGTGAGTGTGTTAGTTGATTGGTTTCTGTCCTTGTCTGTTAGGTACTTAAGTTTCAAGAGTTTTGTATTCTGTGTTGGTCAACCCTCGTGAACCCTTATGGATACCCTCACTCTACCCTGTCATTGTGTGTCTTCTGTTTAAGTATGTTTTGTGTTTTGGGCCCTCGTGCCCCTGTAAGTCACCTTCTGTCTGAGTTTGTGTTTGTTAATAAAACCCTGCAAAGGGAATCCTGTGTTTGTGCCTCACTCACCACCCGGGCACCCCCGACGTGACACCCGTTTCAGCCTACAGGAGTTCGGCCCATTCATGCTGAAATTATAAAGAGCATTTCAGCATGGACTGCTTTTTGACTGTGCCGGGCAATCTGAACAGAGCTCATTTGCATATATCTTAAAGGAAAAGTAACGTTCACTGCCCGTTTAATTTTAAGGTGTCAAGAGAGGCTGGATAATGCAGGTCACTACAAATAGTCACCTCCACTAACAAAGCTATCAATCAAGAAGGCATAATGTGATGGTACTTGCTGCTGAATAGAAAACATAAACAGTTCTCAAGCGAAAAGCTTGTTTTGTTGAGTAGCTTCCTGAACTGGGTGTTGTCAGGGTATACTTATTATCACGTGCCTTAGGGGTAACTTGATGGTCTCAGCTGTTGTTTATGTTCGGAAGAAGATGGGGGGACTCAAGCATGTAGCAGCCGATGCCTGAATCCAGGCACCGGGCTTCAAAGCATGGCAAATAGGGAGGGGTCACTAAAAGAAGTTATTCTTAGCAGACCCACAGGCAAGGGGACTTTCTCTTCCAGTAGTGTCATCAAGTCTCTGCCAATCTGCTGAAAAGCCAATTGTGAGACTAGCTAGGGGCTGGGGATGTGTGTGATAGCATCCTGTGTACTTTTTTAAATACTTACATTTCTTCATGCTTGAGGCCAAGATGTGTTGTGTTAAATAGGTGTGCTCAGGTGTGTGATCTTTGCAGGACCCACAGGACATGGCATTTAATAAAATGTCCAACAGAACATATGTCTATAAATATGTTCTGATGGACATTTCATTATATATATACACACAAACATTTGTGATTTTGCAAAGTCTACCCTTCCACCTAGGTGGCCTACTGCATTTAGGAGCAGCTGGTGGCCTAGTGGTTCGGGAGTTGGCCCTGTAATCAGAAGGTTGTGGGTTTGAATCCCAACACTGCTAGTGGCACCACTGAGGTACCCTAGAGCAAGGTACTGTCCCCACACACTGCTCCCCAGGTGCTGTGTTCCTGGCTGCCCGCTGCTTCTCTTAGTGAATAGGTTAAATGCTGTGATGTGTTCACACATGACAAAATGGTCACTGTATGTATTATTATTTACTTACATCAACCAGCAAACTAGAGCACTGCAGCTTATAATACACATATATTGCACACTGTTCAGATCTTGTTCATAATTGTATTTGAAATATTTTTCTATATATATAATCACATTTTTACCCTACAGATTTCTCTTTAATTTATTTGTATCTCTTTATTTAATTTGTTTATTGCACAGTGTTCTCGCTGATTTGGGGTACACTTCACTATATGTTGCACTTGAATCATGAATCTCTTTTTATCTTCTAGCAAATCTCAATCCAAGATGACATGTCTACATGTTGGTGTAATGTTTTGCCTATGTTGTTGTTTATGTCCTCCCTGTTCCATGTGCCTTTGTTTTTGTTTGCCCTACCATGTGTCTGTCTACCACATGAGTTTGTTGTTGTTTTAATGAGGTCTCCGCCCTCATCCCCATCTCCTTCTCAGTAATTCCACCTGCTTCTTGTTCTTGTGTCTTCTCCAGCCCAGGTGTTTCCCCTTCTCTAGCTTGTATAGTTAGCATATATACCCCTGTGTTTCAGTCTTTGCTTGCTGATTCTGTGTTTTATCCTAATTTCCTTGACTCATGTTTGCTCTGCATTTTGACACTCTATTTTGAGTGTTTGTTCCTCTGTTCATATTTTGGTCTCTAAATGTGTCTCAGTTCAGCCCCAGTCCATCCTTGTTAATCTCCACACTGTTTTCCTTTTGCCTTGTCTTGTTTTGTTTTACTTTATTCTTAGGTAGCAACCCGTACTGGTTCAGTGTTCAGTTTATTTGTTATTTGGTATCTCTTTTCCTGTATTTTGTTAAAGCCTTGTTTACATCGACATCCTGCTCCATGCCTATGTCTAATCATTACAGTTGATTGTATAAGGTTGTCTCACACTGCAATTTTAGTTGGTCCAGTTAAGCCAAATATAAGCTTGGCCGATGCATTGAGAAATCCATGCTCATTCAAAGAACCCAGACAGTTTCTTCTTGCACTGGTGCTATTTCCAGCTGTGCTCTTCTTCTCCTAGGTGTACAGAATAATCAGGAAAAAGGAACAACCATTTGCTGATAAATCTTTAATGCAGCACATCTGAACAATACTAATCTTAAGAATGTTTTGGAGAAAAAACAGCTGCCATGGAATTTGCAACCAAGAACTAATGAATTAATTTAACCATTGTTAACATAAACTGCTTTTTATTCTTATGAGAAAAGTACCACTGTTGAAGTATAGTACGGTGGAAAGTCTGCACACCCATGTTAAAAGGGAAGGTTTCTCGTGTGGAATAAAATCAAACCAAGATAGATCATGTTAGAACATTTTCCACCTTTATTTTAAACTTGCACCATAATATATTTCCATTTCCCTGGGAAACTGGATGTATTTAGGCTTGGGCTTAGATTATTTTTTGTAGTTCTGACATGAGAGAAATACTGGAGATTGCACAGAGCAACTGGTAGTTGCCAGGATGTCCTGCAGCTACTTCAGTGTTACTGTAGGCCTCTTGGTATCCTTCCTGACCAGTTTTCATCAGTTTTGGAGAGATGTTTTGTTGTGCCCTATTATATCTACTTGTTGACTATTGTCTTCTGTGCTCCATGGGATTTCTTCTGCTTTGTATATGGGGCAGCCGGTGACCTTGCAGTTAGGGAGATGCCCCTGCGATCAGAAGGTCATGGGTTCGAATCCCAGGACTGCTAGTGGCACCACTGAGGTGTCCTTGAGCAAGGTACCGTCCCCACACACTGCTCCCTGGGTGCTTCTGTTGCTGCCTGCCCACTGGTTCACTTGGTGAATGAGTTAAATAGAGAGAAAGAATTTCACATTGCTCACACTGTGTGTCGTGCTGTGGTGTGTTCAGAGTAAAGGGGCCGCTTTATATTGGGGTGGTAGTAACCTTGTAGGTAAAACGCTTGCCTGTTAACCCAATGACCCCCTCCCCCCATTGTGTCCTTGAGCAAGACACTTAACCCTCAGTGGCTGCAGGGGGACTGTCCCTGTAACTAATGATTGTAAGACACTCCAGATAAGGACGTCTGCCAACTGCCACTCACGGATATTCTTTTGTACCCCTTCCCTGATTGATACCTTTCAACGGTGACATCACTTTTGAAGGCTTTCTGCAGACTATATCTTTTTCAGCAGGATGCAACCAAGAAAATGTCAGACTAACCCTACAGGAACAGCCACTTTAATTGATGTTAGGTTCATACTAAGCGCTATTTGAACGTGTGTGTGAATGAATGAATGTGAAATAATGTAGTTTCTGTCATAATTTGTGTTCAGTTTTATTTTTCATCTACTCTTTAGGTCAGTATCTGTTCTCCATCATTCCACCTGCTGTTCATTTGTGTTAGACTCTGTTTCACCCTGCATGTGGCTCTCCTCCCTGGACTGTATGTTAAGTGTATGTCTAGTGAATTAGTTCTGAACTGTGTACTTTCCATGCTGCTTTGTGTTGGCATCCAGTACCTGTTCATAAAAAATAGTATTGAGGTTAACCCTTCTGCAACACAGAGTACATGGCTTGCACTGTGTATGTAGTTTTCTGTAATACAAAATTTTGTACACATAATTTTCCATTCAACATTTTTTAATGTGATCTTCCGTGCTGTAACAATTTCAAATATAGGGTTTGCATAGGTATTTAACTGCTACACATTAATACTTTGTACCCTTTTACTACAATAACAGCTGTCATTTTTGGGGAGTAAGTTTGGACCAGTTTTGCACAATTGTCAGAAGTGATTTGTCCTTATTCTTCTCACAGAATTTATATAGATCCTCTAGGCTGGTGGGATGGCGCTGCTGGACAAATAGTGCTTCGGATTCTCCTTGCCTTGGACGGTTCAAAACATTCACCTTTCTGTATTTAAGCCATTCTAGTGTTGCTTTGGCCTTATGCTTGGGTCACTGTCATGTTAAAAGATCTTCTCCCAAACCGTAACAGACTGGAACAATATCTCGTGCAATGTTGTAAAGTGTTTTTGTATCTATTCAGTTTCCCCTCAACTCTGACAAGATTCGTTGTCCCTGTTGATGAAAATTTATCCCCATAGCATGATGCTGCCACCACCATATCTCACCATAGGTATACCACACATGCCTCTTTTGAAGTCTGGAGTTCTTTGAAGTTCTACTTTGGTCTTGTCTGACAGTGAAACCACCTCTCACATCTTGACTGGGTCATTCTCATGCTCTTATGTGGACCTTCTTAAGGAAAGGCTTCTTTTTGGCTACTCTCCTTCAGAGGTCTGTGTTAGGGAGAGCTTTTGAAATGTACCTTCACTTAAGTTTCTGCCAGAAAGCTTTACAGACTTCTGAGAGTGAGTGTGGTATTTTTAGTAGCCTCTCTCTCTCGTCGACATCTTGCTCTGATGCATGGTTTTGAGGAATGGTCTGTTCTCATAAGGGGCTGGGTGCTGAGATGAACATTCCACTTTCTAATTATGTTTAATTATGGTCAAATTAGTGTTACTTTTGTGCTGTTTGTAATGAATCTTTATTTAGTTATTTGTCATTTTTGTGTTTTTTTTTATTTATATATTGTTAATGTTGGTAGATAAACAGCCTATTCCAGTGGTTGAGGAAATGTAAATCCCAACTTTCAAGTATATATATATATATATATATATATATATACTATTTGTACACCCTGCAATTTTGCAAGTTCTCCCACTTAGAAATCATGGAGGGGTCTGAAATTCACATTGTAGGTGCATTCCCA
>JBBIGA010009194.1:0-15303 GCA_037576975.1 Alestes dentex | reverse complement strand
AAACTACATGTTTAGAAGAAAGGTAAACTACAGGTTTGGAGGGAAGGTAAACTACAGGTTTAGAGGAAAGGTAAACTACAGGTTTAGAGGAAAGGTAAACTACAGGTTTAGAAGAAAGGTAAACTACATGTTTAGAAGAAAGGTAAACTACACATTTAGAAGAAAGGCAAACTACAGTTATGATGATGGGTGGTTTGAGCTGTGCCCCCACCCACACAAAGCTAAAATGGAAACTACTCCACTGGTTTACATCATGAGGGCTTAATTATCAAGACATTTTGAAAAATCAGAGGAATTCTCCTTTAATAATGAATCAATCAAAGCTAATATATTAATCAAAATGTCATTCAGTCCTCTGGGACATTTCAAAGGCCCTTAATGTCTATGTTTTTCTAACATCACTGACAATAACAGTCTGACCTCTATTAATCCCTCATTCTCTTTCTCCTGTTTTCTCCTGCTATTATGCAAATATTGCATTATTAGAAGAAACGACCTGTGCCTCACTCTAATTAAAAGTGTTGGGATGGTTTTCCTGGTAAACAAATTTAAATTCATTTTAATGAAAAAAGAAGACCATTCATTTTAATTACTTTGAATTACACTCTGCCTTCGAGATTTGTAAGTCAATAAAGTAACACCTGGACATTAATTGGCTGGTCAAGGTGTGAGCAGTTTGGGTGAGTAAAGGTCAGAACCATTATCATAACGGTGTATAATACTGTGGTCGAGGAAATGGCCCACCATTTTTCTCTGTTAGAGGAAAACAGAAAAGGTAGAATCAGCAGAAGTGTCAAATTTTTTTGAAATTGAGGGTCAAAACTGTTTTAAGTAGCTAATAATGGTGCTCTCATAACACTGGATTCTTGTACATCATGGTGCTGGCTTTTTCTGAGTTGCATGGTTGGAGACAAACTGCAGTAGACTGAATGGTAAAGTTTCCCCTTAGAGTCACACACCAAAGCATGAAATTCTTTCTCTGCATTTAACCCATTCACCAAGTGAAGCAGGGGGCTGCCACCCATGAGGGGCGCCAGAGAGCCGACTCAAGGAAACCTCAGTGACGACACTAGCAGTCCAGGGATTCAAACCCACAACCTCCTGATCTCAGGGTGAACTCCCTAACCACTAGACCACCAGCTGCCCCATAGGTGAAGGTATGTACAGGGAGTCCCTGAGTTACAGCAGTCTCGACGTACGACGTTTTGAGTTTACAATGCTCACTCCCACTCGATTTACACTGTTGCCTTGTAATTACGGACTACGTGGGGGAACTAGTTTGGTTGCGTGTGGTTCAAGAATACGCAGTAACGCGGTGTATGAGTGAGGGAGGTGGCACTATGTTTATGTCCTTTTCCTTTTTCTGTGGCTCATTTGTGTTTTTATGATTTTACTGTGTTAGGATCGGTAAGTGACTGAGGCTAGGGTGTGTTTCCACTTACACCAACATTCAGGTTACATCACTGTCAAAGAAACGGATCTGTGTCGTTACCCGAGGACCCACTGTAAATGGTTTTCATGTCATCCTAAAAACAATACATTAAAAACATGTTTTATTTTCTGAACGGACTACCTGGGCTAGAGTTCTGGGCTTGATCCTCAGCTGTGATGGCGGAGGGTTCTTTCTGAGTGGTTGTTTGCATGTTCTCCCCGTTTCTTTGAGTACTACAGTTTCCTCCCATGCACTTCAGGTGAATTGGAGAGGCTAAACTGGTCGTAGGTGTGTGTTTACCATGAGCTGAATGGTCTCCTGAGTGTTTCTCTACCTGTGACTGCTGAGACCCAGCACCCCCTGCAACACTGGCTAGATAGACAGTTCATATAATAAATGGATGGATGGAGTTCATGGGGAGCAAAGGGTATGTCCTGAAATGAACTCTTTACATGCTGCATCAAACCTTTTTAAGTTTAGCCATGTGAATCTTTTAGCTGCTAAGGGTGCAAAGGTAACAATTATTTTTTTAGCATCAACAAAATTTTTTGTTTGCAACGGCAACAAACAATGTTCCCCTCCTCAACATAACCCAGAAAATGAATCCCAGGAGGCTCTGGGCTCCCAGTTAGACCTCTTGATTGCCAGTGCTCTGACCAGAGATTAGAATGTGGCCTGGTTTGATGATTATGTTTACCAATTTGAGAAGGTTAATCAAACTTATCGTTCCTTTATACTAACCTCTAAACATGAGTTTTGTACTTAACAGTTTTCTTACCCGATATTTCAGACACAACCACACGTATGATTTCAGGCATCTCTGCTCTTTTAGCTTCAGTGGCTGCCTAAAAAAGAAGTGCCTGAAATTTAATGGCACTGAGGCGTGATGTTGATGGCTAAAATAAACTAGTTAATATTTTATATTCTTCTCCTTATTATTATTGTTGTTGCTGTTTGTTGTTGTAGTTGCCATCATCATTATTATTATTATTATTATGATTATTATTATAATAATAATAATAATTATTATTATTATTATTGCATTTTACCATTTGTTAACAATCACTGTGTAAATCACTGTTGTGGTTTACACTACAAAGTTTTTGTGAACATTTTTAAAAAAATGAGCCTTCTGAACATGACATAGACATTCCAAATTCCAGCCACCCCTGACTGCATTTCCAACTGATGTTTTCACTGCTGTCCCTGCTGATGTGTTTATGTTTCCCTTCGAGCTGTGGCACTGTAATACAGTGGTGCTCAAGATTGAACAGGAGTTGTGTTTATGAAGAAGTCATTTGTTGGGTTCTGTTTTGAGTGTCTCTAATGAATTTGTTTGTTACAGGCCATAAACAGGCATCAATGTTTCTTTTCATAGATATAAAGTTTTTTTATTTAGGTAGTAATTCTAGAAGTATTCTCCTAAACATAAAAATAATGTAATCTGAATACAGTTTTCAAAATGTAATACAGACTGAATGCAGTTACTTCCCTTTTATATGCTGAATACATATTCCCAGTGCTTATATTTCCTAATCTAGGTGGGCTAATTACAACCTTTTGTAAATACTTTGTGAACATAACTTCCCTGATTACAAGAAGGCCTCTAGCATCCTTAAGAGACAGAGATAATGGACTGAGCCGAAGTGAATATTTCAGTAAAGAACACCGTAAAGAACCGTGAATATTTCAGTAAAGAACACACTTGACTCAGTGTGGCTATGGTGTTGCCAAAAAGGCAGAACGGAATGGATTTAACTGATTAGAATTTGTTTGTATGAAAGAGAGTGGAAACAAATGAAGCAGAATGGAACTGAATGGAATGGAAAGCATAGCTTTGAAATAGAATGAGATGGAGTAAAGCACTGATACAGTGGAACCGGAGTGAAATGGGATGTAACTGGGAGGCACTCTGGACGGGGGTTAATCTGTAGGGAGGGTTTGATTAGAGGACCAGATTGACTGTGGATTAGATGATATTGGGACTAAACTTTGAGGGCAGCCATGATGAGCCATTTAGAAATAAGATAAAGACCGTTCCAGCAATAAAAGGTTCTTAATAAGCAGGGTGTTCTGTGCATACACATGATGTGAATCTTATTCTAACAGCATGAGAGACCAGTTTGACATGATTTGAATTAAGTTTGAAAGACTGTTGAATTTTAGGATGTCGCTTAAGTAACCACATCCCAGAAATGTATAATTTTCTCACTGTATTTTCTAGCAGGAACATTTTCAACAGTCAACACAAGAATCGCTCAACTAAAACTACGAAACACTACAAAAATAAGGAATTGTGTAACATCTGTAATTTGAATGTTGGTGAACAGCAATCTAATATCATGTAATTAGACATAAAAAAACCCTTTTTAATTAATTATGAGTTACAGAAGAGTTTGGCATGTTATGTGACTTGGAGAGATAGAATTAGAAAGTAAATTACACTCTAGATGAAACAGTTTTTTATTACCGTGTCCCAGTATCAATGCATAAGAGTAAACATAATAATGTCTTTAGCTGTATTTGTTCTATTTCCTGAAGACTGTTGCAATGTAACTATCAGCCTTTTTTTTTTTAATGTATATGTCAGTTATGCATCCATCTCTTAACCGTACTTGAACACTGCGCTAAAAGTTTTATTGATCCTGTCTCTCACCAGCTGCTTCTTTTATCTCATGACTATTGCATTTTGCTCCATTTTGTTAATTCCCCTCTTTTCCTCTAAAATCTGCTTCAGGCATTTTTTCTTCCGGTAGTCAGGACTGAGAGGGAATATTTGAGACTTAAAATGAATCAAACAGCAAACAAACAAAACAAATGTTTTTTTCCTCTTATTTTACTACTTTGTTTCAGGCCTAGCCCTGGGCTGAATGTATTTAAAAATAGAAACTTACCAGTCATTGTATAAATGTATAATCATATTCAGGGCTAGACTTCTGTCTCAAAAACTGCTGATTTTTCCTGATTTTTAGCTACTTTTCTAAGCATTTAGCATCACAAAGTTAAGCCACAGAGTCAGTGAACAGACAGAGACAAATATCTCAAGACATCTTGCTTCCTAACAACAATGACAGGAGTATCTGACCTCTTTCTTTAAATGTTCATTCTCCGCTCCTAAACCCAGTTTTACTGGTTATACTTTTACTAAAACTGTTGTTGGGATTTAGAGGCATTTAGTACACATGAAAGCCAAATTTCATTCCTCTAAATGTATCAGATTTTTGATTTGTCACTAAAAAGTAAAGTGACAATTCTGTCATATGGCAACATGCCACAGTGTGAACAGCATGAAATTCTCCTTCTATATTTCACCCATTCACCAAGTGAAGCAGCAGGCAGCCAGGAATACAGCGCCCAGGGAGCAGCGTGTGGGGACGGTACCTTACTCAAGAGAACCTCAGTGGTGCCTCTGGCAGTCCTGAGATTCAAACCCAGGACCTTCTGATCGCAGGGGCAATGCCCTAACCACTAGACCACCAACTGCCCACCCTTATTCAGCACAACTGCACTCTCATTTTTTACATTAACATAACCTCAACTCTGGTGGGACTCAAACCCACAACCTTTGAATCACCTCTCAAGTGCTCGGCTAGAATTCAGTTGTGCCACAGAGCCACCTATTACGGCTGAAGAAAGAAGGTTGTACTTTCAAAACCACAGTTATAATTATCTGTAAACTGCCACTTCTTTCAAGTAGGCTGCCATTCGTTCGACTCAGAAATCCCAGAAACCATCTTCCTGCTCGTTTTTCCTCTTCATGCTCTTTTCCCTCTTTTCCTCACTGATCCTGTGCCCCGCCACTTTATGTGTCTGAGATGCGATTAGCCTCTTATCATCTGGAACCCCTCAGTCAAAGCCCACCTCTCGGCTTAAAGCCACGGTTCCGTAAGAGCTACATCTCAGACGCTAATTACACTTTAAAGGACATTTCACAGAGGTCTATTAAGAGGGAAAGGTCACTGAGGAGGAGGGTAATTGGAGGTTTGCTTTCATTAAAATATCTTCCCATACCTCCTCGCTGTAAATTCAAGGATCAAAGCAGTTCTTCTACTTTTAAGGATATTTTAAGTCCAAGCCTTGTAGGCCTCACACATAGCTTAAAAGGCTTCAGACATGAAAGGAGAGATGAGATGTCCTTTAATTACTGGTACAATAGAGACCAGACGATGAGATAGCCCTTAGTCAAAGGACCTTTTTAATGCCATTCATTTCAGACTGAAGAGAGAGCTAAACCTTGATTGAGCGTGTTCTTGCTGGGTGCCAGCGTTCTGTTTGACATGCAGGGACAGAGCACTTGAGATTTAAGTGGAAAGGACTTGATGAAACTATGAACATGAAATTGGGTTGTTAATGGATCTTGAAATCTTTGTTCTGTTCTCCCACAGTTTATGTTTAAAGGTCCCATGACATGAAAATTTCACTTTATGAGATTTTTTAACATTAATACAAGTTCCCCTAGCCTGCCTATGGCCCTGCAGTGGCTAGAAATTGTGATAGATGTAAAGAGGGCCTTGGTCATCCTGCTCCGCTGTTCAGAGAGCGACAGCTCAGATGGCCCGATCTGGAATTTTCCCCTTATGTCGTCATGAGGGGAAAGGTTACCGCCCCTTTCTCATGCTTTGCCCGCCCAGAGAATTTCGCCCTCTCCCTTAAAAAAATAGCTCCACCTACTGTAAATGTGATCATGTGAGAGACCACTTTTTCCTCTAGAGACATCATGGCTTGCAAACGAGTGAAGCATGGCACTTGCTCTGTGCTTAGATGTACAAATGAGCACAAATGTATTTTTTAGTCCCTTCATGCGAGCCTCTGAAGAACCAGTGGGTTAATTTTATTTTCTTTGGAAATGTGCCGCCACAATACAGAGCTGGTCTTGCTGAACAGCTGAAAATCAAGTTTTGATCAGTACCAACTCTCCTTGGCTCAGCTACAAACCTCGGACAAGTAGTTTTGTTGCTATGCTGTATATGGTGACCAATCTTTTTACCCTTAGAATGTGGCTGTAACATTAGCTCTGCAGCTAACAGCTAACAGCCCAGTTAGCAGGCTACTGTCGCAAATGTAAAGGTAGATAGCATCAGGAATGTGTGTGAATGGTGTGTGAATACACACATTAACTCAAGTGTAGTACTACTGTTGTTATCGGCTATCGGCACTGATCTCAACTGCTTGGCTATCAAGGAAATGTCCCGAATCTCACTACAGACGAATACAACTGTCTTTTACCAGCTGGCCCCGCCCCCACCCTCCACCTTGCCTCTCCTCTTTCCTCCTTGCCCCGCTTCTCTCCTCCCCCACCCTCCACTTTGCCCCACCTCTCTCCTCCTCATTATCATTTAAAGCTACAGACACAGAAGTGGCACGTCCTGGGGAAATCTCCTTGTGGGACTGGCTCGAAGTGGCTGTAATTCTGCACCAAGGCTGAATTTCGGAAAGAGACTTCAGTTACAGTATTAGGGGACCACTAAGACCTATATAAAAGCATAAAAAATCAGCATGTCATGGGACCTTTAAAAAGCTCATATGGGAAGAATATATGCATTATAAAAGACATGAACTTTTTGTGGTAAATCTGTGTGTACTGCAGTTAGTCCTGAAGTCTATTGTTCAATTAGTACAAAAAGCAAATATCTCTCTCTCACTCTTTCTCTCTGTCAGTATGATTCTCTCTCCTTTGTGAGAGGCCCTATGGGACATTTTCCATACTTGGTCTCACATGTACAATACTCTACTCTTCCACACACACTACCACACCCTCCTTCATGCTGTCCTTTATTTACTATTATACTCTTCTACACAGATTACTGTTCTCTCTGACACTCAGCTAAACTTTCTTATATGTACCATCATACCATCTCTTTAACACAGATAACTGTATTCTTTTACACAATTATTGAACTATCATACACATACCCAAATGATAGTTTATGTAAGAGAGTATAACTGTATAGGTGAACAAGTATGGTACTTTACATAACTGAGGTTAATATTGTACATAAAAGATATTTACAATATATGCAAGAGAGGATAAGTTTTCATTTGAAGCAGAATAATAGCATATAGTAGAGATTAATAGTAAATGTAAATGAGAATAGTTATGTGACTGGAAGAGAATAATAGGATATGTGACATTCTGCCTCTGGGAGGACAATATTATTGTACATGTGAGACCAGGTATGGATAATGCCCCATAGGGCCTCCCATACTCCTGCCCTCTCTCTCTCTGTCTGTCTCTCTCTCTGTCTCTCTGTCTGTCTGTCTCCCCCTGTCTCTCTGTCTCCCCCCCTCCCCTGTCTCTCTCTCTCTTTCTGTCTGTCTCTCTCTCTGTCCGTCTCTCTCTCTCTCTGTCTCTATCTCTCTCTCTCTGTCTGTCTCTCTCTCTCTCTCTCTGTTAAACACAGTTTTTTCAGAGTGGCCTGGTTAGGTCCAACATGACATGGCATATAATCCTGTGTGTCATCCAGCACTGTCTCTGGTCGGAAACCACAACACACACACACACACACACACACACGCACGCACACACAGAGTCTGTGCTAGAAAAGAAGAGAAAAAGAGAAAGATGTGCATCAAGACTCTTTTCTGTCTTATTACTATTATTATTATTTTTATTATTATTATTATTATTTGTAGAGGTATTATTTTTACTAGAGAAGAGAAGAAGAGGAAGACAGGCATCAAGACTCTTTTCAGTCTTCTTCTTCTTATTATTATTACTATAGAAGAGAGGAAAAGAAAGACCTGCATCAAGACTCTTCTCAGTCTCGGCCCCCCCAGTGGTGGACCGAACTCTTCCGATCAGATCGGTCCACCAGTCCCTCACTGTCTTCAAGACCCCCTCTTCAGTCCTCTCGTTTATCTTTTATACATCTTATGTGTTTATGTTTTTAAAAAAATAAAAAAATAACTCCGGGCTCTTACTCTCTTAACTGTCTGTCCTTGCTTGTGTATGAACCTCTGACTTTTTTTCTTTTGACAGGGTTTGTTAAGGTGTGTAACTTAGCTGGCAGTAACTTGGTTAAAGCAGATGTTGATTTAAGTTTAGCTTTACAGATATGAAGAACAGACATAGATGATTTAATCACTGATGCACGTCGCTCTGGATAAGAGTGTCTGCTAAACGCCATAAACGAAAATGCTGTAAACGCAAACTCAACAATTCTGTGAAGTATGAGCCTCTGTCTCCACCACAGACATCACCATATTAACTTCAGAGCAGCGACTACAGCTAAAGCATTGGCTCCTGTTTAAATTCTAGAATCACTTTAGTCTCTTTGTGTTTCTTTAGAAATTGATTAAAGGGCACTCTTAAAGACAATCATTACGACTATGACTGACTGTCCCTCAGGCGTTCATCAGCTCTAATTGCTAGGGGACATGACACTGCAGCAGAGGTCACTGTGATCACTGGTTAAGAGACACGTCTTGCGTCAATGCGGACTTCTCTCTGCGCTCTTTATTACTACAACCTTTTGCCATCGGCACTACACTGTGGTTCTGTTATTCAATTTGATTAGCTGGAGGAAATAATACACTATTACAGCTTTTAATGACTTTAAGATCCCTCGTGTACATCATGCTGGTGGGAGCACTTTAATCATTGTGCTTCAATAACACCAGGTTGTAGGCGTGTTTCTCTCAGCTTCTGACTGGAATACTGATGTGGTTCGTGGTTGTTGCAGGGAAATGCTTCCAGGTCTGTTTCTTTTCCAGGATTAAATGGAGGGCAAAGACACAAGGGTTTAAGACAACTGACATAGTGTTCAAGTATTTTAATTAAACTGTTTAAGGAGCCCTGCCAAACTCTGGGGCTTTGTGTTTAACGTATGAGCAGAGTGTGTGTGTGTGTGTGTGTGTGTGTGTGTGTGTGTGTGTAATGTGTGTAATTTAGTCTTCAGTATGTTAGTCATCCTTTCATAACTCGAGAAACCACAGTGCCAAACGCTTTTTGTTACCATTATTATTTCTTGAGTAAAGTAAATAGGCCCCTTATGGTGATGTATTTACTCACCACAGCACAGCACACAGTGTGAACAGTGTAAAATGTTTTCTCTGTATTTAACCCATTTAACCCTTCACCAAGTGAAGAAGGGGGCTGCCACCAACGAGGGGTGACCAGGGATCAGTGTGTGGGGGTGGTACCTGGGATTCAAACCCACAACTTTATGATCGCAGGGGCTAACAGACCACCAGCTGCCCCAAGTAGTCATCAAGAATTAAAACAGTTTGGCGCAGCTGATGGTCTAGTGAGGAAATCCTCTCTACCCGTGGCAATAAGACTCAACACCTCCTCCCTGTTCTGTAAGTGATCTTGATGAAAGTGAAGTTTTTAAGCCATTCTGTTCAGAATCAGAATTGTACAATATAACTCAGATGCTTAACCTGTGAATTGACTCAATGTTACAAAATGTTAATCTCATCTCCTCATCATCTGCTGCTATTTTATTGCATTTATTTTTATTCTCATTACATTAACACTAAGTCACTTTCTAAGATATTCTGCACCACTGATCTGCTGGTACAGTAAATCTTACACACAGTAGTATCACAGTGTTACAGTTTATCTTGTTATAATAATGTCTGTAATTGTGTCATTATTTATTTCAAAAATTCTCTATTGTCTTATTTTATTCTTCTGTTGCACTGAACATGCTATTGACAAAAGAAATTCCCTCGGGATAGATAAAGTTCTTTCTTATCTTCTTATCTTAGCTGCCACCTAGGAGCTTCATGCAGCTAAAATGGCTAAACAGTCTTTAGTTCTAATTCTTCTTTCTGCAGCTTTCAATACCGTCAACCCTCAGATCCTTCTGGGTTCACTCACCAAACTCCAAATCACTGGTTCTGCATGACAGTGGACTGCATCTTACCTCAAAGGTCGTAGTTCTGTCTATGTCTGTCCTACAAAGACTACCTACTGTTGTTCCTGAGGGTTCAGTGTTTGGCACCCTTCTCTTTTCCTTATACACTTCTTCTCCTGGTGATATTACACCTCTCAGGCTTTTCCTACCACTGTTATGCACTCACCTCCTTTCCTCCCGGGTGACTCTCAGATCTCTGCATGTCTGAATAACATTTCCTCCTGGATGACAGCACATCACCTGAAGAAAAACCCCAGCAAAACTGAGCTCCTGCGTATCTCATGGGATGACCTGAAACTGTTATCACTTTTATGCCGTTCATCATTCTCACAACAAAATCTAGGTGTTCTCTTAGATGACAGTCTCTCCTGATCTTGCAGGTTCCCTCTTTATAACATCAGGAGAATTCATCAAATAATTTTTCATCACAGGCACAACTCAGACACATGTCCAGTCACTTGTCATCTCAAGACTGGACTAGATTACATTTAAAACTCAAATACTGCCAAAAGTAGTCCAGCTCCGTCTTACCTATCAGCCCTGATCAGACCATGGGTCACAGCTCACCCTCTTAGGCAAACATGTTCATGTCATAACATAGGCAACCAAAAACTTACTCAGTGTGGTTTGATCCTGTACAATATAGTAATGTGATTGTGCTCCTTTTGTTCAGCGCCTATACAGTTTCCTTCAGTTTCTCAGATACCATTGCTTGATTCATGTCATCATTCACCCCCACTCTCTCTCTAACATGGCCTTAACGATCAATGAGCAATGAACATTCATTTGTAGAAATGTAATAAAAGTGTTATCTATTGAGAAGTATTTGCCTCCATAGTTTTGTAAAGAGCCCTTGAACGACAGTTATTTCCTAAAATGCTGTAAAATCAATTTTGTGACATGCAAAAAGCTGTTCTGACCCATATTCAGAGGCAGCTGTCCCCCGACACTGGAGCGCTTAATCCAGTCCAACCAGAGGCCTAGAATAAATCTGCATTCAATTAAAGGATTACTGCCTGTTTAAAATGTGCTTCTGCTTTGCGTTCTTAATCTTCCGAGTGGGTGTCCATGAAGGATGGGCCCACCAGAGTGTATGTAGCTCAGAAACATAGATCCTCTGGCTGAGGTAGGATTCAACTGAACAACCAGTGCAGTCCCATAAGGGCTAATTTGTAAAATTCTGCAATAAGCAACGTAAGAGCCTGGTGTGGCTATTGAGCTTTTGTTAAGCATGAAATCTAGTGAACATCCTCCTGCTTGTAATTCCCATGGAGTCTTCAAAAGGTGCATTAAAATGCACACAATGTATTAATCTAATTAAAATGTTACAGCAAATTCTTTTGTTCACTGTGTTTGAATACCTCAGGGCTGGATGAGTGTGGGCAATCTTTACAGTGCCACTGAGAGTGTGACTGCAGCTACTTAGATTTTGAAGTAAAGAACAGTACTGAACTGGAGCTGCTGGCATGACATTTGTTTCTGGTGTGCATGTACATTTACATTTAGAGCATTTATCCAGGCATTCATATCCAGAGTGATGTACATGAGTGCTTTGTAGTCCACAGGAAAACATGTGCTTCACACTAGCAAGCCATGTCTTAAAGTTAAGAGCTGCCAGTAGATTCTAACTGAAATTGATTGAATTATCAAACTCTTCTGCTTTTCTTTCCAGTGGAAGTAAACTGTGCACACATGGCGGCTGCTTTTTATCAGCAGTTGTTTTAGTTTTGTTGTTGTCTCTGCTCCTGTATTTTGTTTGTAGTTGTTGTATGTGTGTTATAGTAGTATAATAGTATAGTAGTGTTACAGACTTCTTTTTCTTTGCCTCTGTTCTCATCTGCTGATCATCGAAGACATCGCTCAATTTAAACAAACTTTCCTGCTCAGAGTATTTGTTTGAGCTACACTGGACCGATTCACAACAACAACATTACTCTTACTGCAGATTATATGGACATTCTGCATGTAAACTGCTTGTGAACTTTTTGGACTGGATTATACACCAATGCTGACAATCCAGTATTTGCCTGGAGTGAAACGCCACATTCTCAGCAGCATTCCTGATGCTTCCTAACTTCACCGCCCTACCTCAGCCTTCTGGAAACTCTCTCTCCCTGCTCATCCTGCACCTTTCAACAGCGTTGGTGTGTGAGTCTCCAGTTTAGTGTGGTCGGTTCACTTTCTCTCCTGAAAACTACTGGTCAGTATTGGGTTGGCAGGGTTCCTGCTCATGCAGTGAGGTCAGGTGATTTGGCTGTTTTGGTTCTGGCAGCTTTGAATACCAAGCAGCATAGCTGTCTGACTAGTTATTACTCTGGGATTCTAATATATGCTGTTAGAGCAATGGGCATGGAACAGCCTGGCCCCTTGGACTCTGCAAGGCACTTGGAATTCCCCGTCGCCCACATTAACTCACCACACTCTGAGGTGTCACCTTCTTCAGTCCCTTACTTTGTAACAAACCTCCCCTTAACCTTTTGAACTCTGGGCCATGTATGAGCATTTTTGCATCCCATTATTTATTGAGCTATAACATTTTAATTCCAGCCATTCCAGCCAAATATGTGCTTATTTCCAGACAGAATTTGAATTTGACCTTCCTTGGTATCATTATTACTGCTGAAGAAGTTGATCAGAATGCAGTCAAACACTTTCCCCCAACAGTTACAAACATATAACACAACACCATTATAAAAAACAAAATATAGCAACAGAATGAAAATAAATATATATTTATTATGTAGAAAGACAGTAGGAAAAGTTATGACGAATTATGACAAATTTGTTACACTGAATCCAACGACAAGTGTGTGGACCTTCGCGGAAGTGAATGCACGCTTTATTTGCGTCTGAAGTAAATAATATGGATGTTTTATGTCAGTTTTAGCAGTGTGTTTTTTGTGGAAGACCTTTTAAATTACTCTCTTTTGCGAACATAATTACTTTGGAATAATTTATTGCACAAACACAGGATTTAGACTATCGTATAGGGTAAGTCTTCTACTGTATAATTCAGTGATATGTGTATCATGCTTCTGTGTTACTCCTGTCGCGAGTCTGAGACTAAAGGTTACAAAAATGAACGCAAAATGCGTTCATGGAGTTCAAAATGTTAATAATAGTATATAAGGCAGTTGGGCTGTTAGCAGATCTGTAGGATAGGGCGAACTCTTAAAATTTGGTCACCATACAGTTGCAAGCCTGTGTACACATCTCCAACATATACACGCACACACAAACACTCCCAAACACAACCCCCAAGGTACCCACAGTCCATATATTCGGTTCATTTGAACGAGTCCTTCCAGTTAGTTCCAGAGCCTCTCTGTCACTCTGGCCTAGAGGCCGGCTGGGAAGCTGCTGACTTCAGTCCCTCTTCCGGCTCCACCCAGGAGGGGTGGGCTCCAGGAAGACACACCCCCACCAAAGACAGGCGAAGAGAAAACCAACAAAAAGAAAGAAACCCACATGCAGGGGGAACAGTAACTGTACAGCACACAGGTTTCACTGGCAAACAGAGAGAACTGGTTGCTGTTGCTAGCGTAGCTTCCCTGCTTCATTTATAGAAGGGACCTGGAAACAACCTAACAAACACCTACAGCGCCTCATATAGTAGGAAGCCGGTAACTGCACCAAACTGTTACAACTTTTTCTCTACCAGGCCTGACCAACAATACCAGGCCTGACCTTCAACTACGTGTCAACGAGGAATAAAATCATCTGAAAACACTGAACATGGACACACATTATGCTGACTCTAAATCTGGTCATCTGGTGCCTCCAGGCACAAGTTTAGTCATCATTAACACTTACAGAGGGATTTGATTACATACAAAAATCTAGTCATTCTCTTACTGAGTGAAGCATGGCAAGCCAGTAATGACTCCATGAAGTTAAATAAGCTCACTGCTGTGGGTTACAGCGACAGGTCTAAAAGGACAGAGGTGGTGCCCTGGCTGTGGTCATCCCTGATAGTCTTAAAGCTGATGTCAAGTGATGTAAAGTCTCTTGAATACCTTGTGTTCATGGCTGTCAGTGCTAATCTACCGACTGCCCAACAGAACATCTCTGCCTTCAGTTTTCTATAGTAATTCTCACTTTTCCCTGCTCAGTCTGACACTGTTATTTTACTTGGTGTTTTTACCATCCATGTAGACACTGTAACTTCAGAGTTTATAGACATCTCTGAGTGTTTTAATCTTGTTTTAATGTGGGCTGGCATATTTGAGCCAAGGTTCTGACTTTGAATCCCATTAAAAATGTACAGAATATTTTGTAAGTTCTACAGTGGTACCCTCAGTTTCAGTTTCAAGTTTTATCGTCATTTACAGGTAACAATGCAACATCATTACCCGTACTGAAATTCTCAAGTCTCATGTTCCCCTCCAACTTTACATTAACATACGTAGATAAGTAAAAGTAAATAAAAAAAAAGTACTACAAGAAATAGAAAAGAAGAAAGTAAGTAAAATAATAAGATTCAATGTGGGGTGCAAAATAGTGCAGTGAGGATTTAAAAGTGGCACCTCATAAGCCTTGGGACTTAAAACTGGTTTGCCGAGATAAATGGCAAATAGCACTGTTAAAACCAGTTATTACTTACTGTACATTAACTAAAGCTGTACTAACGTTATCAGTGTTGAAGGAGCCACCGACTCAAAGCATCAACAGATCTGTAATGACTCAGAGAGGTGGCAGAGAGAATGCTACATACTGCCAAAGCCCAGAGTTGCCAAGATGGTCTCAAGGGTGGCAGCGGGAAAGCCACCTGGTCAACATTATTGCACTGGGTCAGAGACCGACAGATTATTATAGAATTTCAAATCACTCAGACCCAGTGTGAACTCATCAATTCCTCTGCACTGTAAAATCTTAAGAGTTGGCCATGGAAAAGAAAATGTCAAGGGGGAGAGGAGAGGAGAGGTAAGGGGAGGACGCGTTCATGGGATTCGATACTGTTTTAATGGATATGTACACAGAAACAAAACACACAACAAAACACAAGAGAAC
>JBBIGA010009175.1:10000-15303 GCA_037576975.1 Alestes dentex | reverse complement strand
CAACCCTCTGCATTTATCCGGACTTGGGACCGGCACAAGGAATCACTGGCTTGTGACCTCTTATGGTTGCATTAAATACCCTTAGAACCCTGAGGGTATGTTTCCCATTTATGCATTACTGGTTATTTTCTAATATTTAAAGCCCCACACAATGTGTAAGGCACAAGTGTCTCTTGTTCTTTCTTTCTGCACAACCGATAAAGCTTACTTTTAGATTTTAACCAACTATTAGGACACAACAGGCCCAAAAAACAACAATCAGAAAATGTTAGAAACTTCTCTTTTTTACTGTAAATATCGACAAAAATGCGTGTTAAAAATGTTGCCGATCTTCAGCTTATCCAAATATTAGTATTGTAATAAGACTAGTTAATAAATGTACAAAAATAAATGTAAAAATCACAATCAGAAGTAGGTCTGTTCCGGGTGGAAATCATTTATGTTCTGTTGTTATCTGTATGCTTTCACCCATCCCCACACTCATTCACATGTGATTGGGTTTCACATACCACATGTATTTTTTTTGCAATCAGAAATAAAAATATAATTATTAATTTTGACATTTAAATAACAGCACTTCTAAAAACAAATGCCATTTTTAAAGTTCCAAATGCCATTAAGTTTATATTTTTGAAGCTTGAAAATCTTTGATTCTTGCATGTTCTCCCCGTGGTGGCGGGGGTTTTCTCTGGGGTCTATGGTTTCTCCCACAGTCCAAAGACATGCATGTCAGGTGAATTGGGGATTCTAAATTGACCATAGGTGTGCTCAGGGTGAGTCCCTGCCTTGCTCCCGTTGACTCCAGGATAGGCTCCGGGTACCCATGACTCTAGTAAGGATTAAGCAGTTACAGAAAATGAATGAATGAATCTCTGATTCTACACAACTTATGATCACAAAACAAAGCTGACGCATGAAGCCTCCATTGTTGACCCATTCACACAGAACCAGTTCAGGAAAAACTTTTGTATAAGGTGATGTTTTAGCAGCGTTGTGCCTCTGACGTGCCAGAACATCATTCGGGTGCTGAGGATTTTTCTATTTTTATTTCTAATGGTGAAAAATCATTGACATATCCTATGAGAACAAAGTTAAATAAATGAAAGATTTAATTAATTTTGCCCAGTGCTCCCCAACAAATACTTTTGACCAGACAACATAAGTATGTCCAGACCTGCTAGAGTGCCATTTTTAAACTCTCTCATTTTAAACTCTCCATGAGCAGTTAATAGACAGTTGTGTGTAAACATTTCTGCAACAATTAACAAATTTTATAAGTGTAAATAAGTGTTAATAAATTCCTAAGAATAAATGAAGTGTTAAAAATTATTGATGAAAGGAAAAGCTGATGCTTGAGCCATCAGTGTAACCTCGAATAAGGGGTCATCATTGTCCGTATTTACAGGAGGTAAATTAATTTGTGCTTTTTTGACTTGTACTTTACCCTTCTCTGCATTAATTTGCACAGAGTTTAAATGGCACAGTGAAAGAATGAAAATGTCCTGTACCGTGCCCCCTCCCCACTCCTTGTAACCTGCATTAATTTGGCACTGAATGTCCTGGACCTGAGAGCATCATCATAGATTTACAGAGTGTGTCCTCTACCATCAGATCCTAAACCCACAATGTTTTCAGCTCCTCGTCTCATTTTTTTTACAAACTTTTTTGTCTATTTCTGAGCTCTTGTATGTTTTGCCCAGTTGTTCTGTATTTACTTATCTGCCCAAATTTAAAGTGAGCACTGAACTTCCAAATCAACCAAAGTCATGCCTTTGCCACCATGTTTGTTAAACTGGACAATCACATTCGAGTTCCTTGCAACTGTCCATGCCCAGGCATTGTATGGACCACCTAATGTGAGCAAACCCTTAGCTTGTGAAATCATTCTAATTGTAGCCATGTCACAGAATGTTCTGCACTGCATCTTCTCATGCATGTACGTTCTTCTGGTGGTAGTATGTTCTTCTGGTGGTAAACAATATTTTGTATGTGTTTTTGTATGTGAAGCTTGTGCCTCTGTTGCACCACCATACCTGATGCTGCTGCTTTTAATACATACTAAAAAGCATTTAGATTGCCAGGCTAAAATCTGAGACAACACTGTAATAGTTTTTAATAAACAAGTTATTTGACATTTTGGCCAAGGTCTTTCTGAGTGTAGCCTACAAGCAGCCTTTGCTCTCTCTGGAAGGGTAAAATAGGTACATGTGCACTTTCTTCACGTCACTTAGCACAATGCTAGCCAGCCGCGATGTTACAGAACTAGCAGTAAATTTTCTCCTCCAAATGTGGTGAACTGTCCAAAGATAAATATGTGATAACAGCTTTCATGTGACTTTGCTAACAAACGCTAAGAAATTTATGCAGTTCTGTATTCAACATGTTTCTGCATTTTCTTACCACCACCATCTCTTTCCTGCAGACCAAATCATTACTCCCATCACGAATTAAGGATAGGAACAGGTAACAATGTTGTGGAGAGGGAAAATATTGGGGGCTGCGCTTGATTCCATCAGCCAGTGTGTTTAGTGAAACTGTGAGCCGCTAATGCACAAACAAAGGGAAATCTCTCTCTCCCTCTCTCCTCTTAGTGCTGCCATGCTGGAAGGTGGAAAGGTAATTTCAGCACTGCTGTTGCTATAGTGACCTATGTTCTGTGAAGGAAAAAAGAGCCATCTCTCTGAGAAGGAAGACTAGGAATATGATCACAGCACGCGCCACAGCAATTCTACAAGAATAGCCACCTCTCTCCAGAAACTAATGAAGGCTGGAGGCTTTAGCAAGGGTCCTAATGGGTTGCTCTCATTAGTCTGTTTGTTTAAAAGTCCTAGATTAACAAACGAGGAAAAGGCCACCTGAGGTTGTATCCTGAAAAAGAAAAAGTTTACATTAGACAATATGAACTCATGGAATGTGTTATGTATAACTGCTTACCCAACTAGGGTCTAAAACTGTCATTTTCCCACGAAATCAAGAGCTGACCCAAATTGGAACCAGTGAAATTTCTAGTTCATTTTAAGCCTCTTTGAAAGACCTGCCGGAACTGCTGTAAGGACCATTCAAAAACATCTAATTTGGCTATAGCTTACGTGTTTGGCTTAACCTATTGAGGTGCTTAACCTGTGGATGCTAGCACAAATGTGAAAAGTGTTATCTATCTGAACAGATTCTATTAGCTTCTACTTTAAATTTTTCTACTTTAATTAAGCTGGTGGCCTAGAGGTTAGGGAGTTGGCTGTGTGACAAGAAGGTAATGGGTTTGAATCCCATTACTGCTAGTGGCACCACTGAGGTACCCTTGAGCAAGGTACCGTCCCCACACACTGCTCCCCGGGTGCTGTTCCTGGCTTGTGGAAAGCCTTCCAAGAATACTTTTGTCCATATAGGGTACATCTGTGTTTTGTAGTCCACAAGAAAACTTGTCCCTCAAACTAGTAGGCCTAGATTTACAATTAGGAGTTGCTAGAAGACTAAGATGATACCAAATATGGAGTTGGTACTTCACCAGGGCTTTATTAAATCACACACACAGAAAAACAGTTTTGTGTGACGTTTGTGTTAGATGAACAATCAGTGAAGAAAAAGCAGTTGAAGGCCTATAGACTCTGCCCCATAATAACTCCACTATTACTCACACCTATATATCATTTTTAAATATAAATATGAAGATTGTGTATGTTGTCAGTAATACAATACCACCACTACTCCAGTTGGATTTCCTGCTGCAGAACCAGCTCCATCTCCTCACTTTCAGTTTCAGTTTTTGGACCAGTTGTGGCTGATAAAATCACTCACATCAGATATTTAATGTCTGAATGTTTAACCCAAATTATCTACCTTAATGTCAGACATCAGCTGTCAAAATGTGGGGTTAAAATCCATCAAACTGTGCTGTGCTAACCTTCACATTTGCTATCATTAGCTTCTATTCATGGTAGAATATCAAAAATAATGTAGTCTGCACTTGCCACTGGGAAATATTGCTGCAGTCTCTGCTACTCTTGGCTGAACACTTTTGGATGGTGGACCACTTAACTCACATGTCACTGTCCCACTGCCATAACATTAGGGTCCAAGATGTTTTATAGACACCAGGCTAAACTGCTCGTCACCAAAACTGAACAAGTGAGCACTTATGCCATTGGTGGTGGCCTTTTTTAACCACTGAAGTGTTTCCATAACAATGTGCTGAAAAAGCACATGCGAAGATACATGCCAGTGACTTTGAATGAGCCCTGTAACCCCAGGAGAAGTTGCATAATCGCATACATTTTTCTCCTAAAGAATTGCATGGAGATTTTGGTCACCATAGCTTTCATTAACCTTCTGTCATAATAAGTAAATCCTGAAAGCTCCTGTTGTAGGGGGAGCTATTTTATACAATCAACATCAAATAAGAAATGCACTTATAGTGGTAATTTTAATAGAAGTCTATTGTTCCATCTTGCTGGTGAACAGTTATCCTGTAGCTCATCAGTTAATGCAGTATGTGATAGCCATCCTCTAGTCCTTAGTCGATGTGCAATTTCTGACCACAGAGACGGTCTTGCCTGAATATTTTTGGGTAGAAGGACACTCTCAACCTTGCAGTAATAGTGATGTATAAGGTTTATACACACTCATTGACAAGATGTGTGATATACAAGATATATACACCCATTAACTGTATAAATGATGTGATATATACTCTCATTAACTGCATATATGATATATATTACAATAAAGTTGCCAGTGAGCAGAAGCATGAGGTAAATGTTTCCAATAAAGTGTATTCTGTATGAGAAATTGCCTTTATAAACAGATAATACCAAAATTTCTGTCCTCATCCCAAACAATCCCATATTTGCCAGAACTCGTAATATCTGCATTTACTCATAAGTCCTCGTAGCTAATGTCCTTGCAGATTGTGAGCAAAAAAACACATAGTTCAAAGTAATTTCAAAGGGGACCTCGAGCAAGTGCAGCGTATTTTGCTGAAATTATGCTCATGCAGAACAAGGCAATGCAGCAAGGTGGAGGGAACAGAGTTTCCTATATTAGTTCAATATGAGACAGTGTTTTCCACTTCATTCCTGTTTCTCAGACAGAATTAAGCACCCACTCTACACTACAGCGACAGAGTCTAAACATGGAATATTCCATCTTTTTCTGCAGATGGAAAGAGATGTAGTGAGAGTCCACTCTGGTTAGGTTATGGAAGGCTGACCCAGCTGCCACATTAGTAAAATGACCATAAACTCACTGTTGATGCCACAGGCTGTTCCTGCAGTCCTACACACACAAACTCTCTCTCTCTCTCTCTC
>JBBIGA010009175.1:0-5000 GCA_037576975.1 Alestes dentex | reverse complement strand
CATTCATGGGTTGATTATCTTTAATTAAACTACAACAAACAGTGAGACACATCGTTTTATATAACTGACCTGAGCTTTGTTGTCTTGAAGTCTGTTTATGAGTCTGATGTGTGTTTTGCTTCGTGTTTGTTTCTCCCCCTTTGTGTTTCTCTGCATTTTGTCCCTGTCCAGCTTAATCCATAATAATCCAAGTCACAGACACTCTCTCTACATCCATTTTGAAGGTGACTTGAAAGCCTGCTCTCTCTCCCTTATACGTTACAGTGCCAAAACAACCACAGAAATTGATTTTTCAAACAATCAGTGCTCGTCCCCTGATCAGTCGATCAAAAATCCCAGTACACGTGCACTGCACCAGATATTAATGGACGTTTTGACGTTGGAACCATGCCAATATTTCAACTTAAGAAAATGCAGTGACACTAAAGTGAGAGGCTGAGGCCGTCTAAAGCTGGGGAATGTACTTTGAATGGGGAGTGCATATTGAATATGGTCCAATCCCATTTCTTATTTTTACCATTATCCCTTGTCATCTTGCCCCATGAGTCAAGGACAGTGGTTGAAATCTTCCCCTATGAAATGGGACAACCCTCCAAGAACCTACACATCATCCATCACACTAGCACACTGCACTTTACAGCACATGGATATTCTGCTCTGTTACATTTTTGTACACTGTGTAGCTTCTATTTGTAATGTCTGTTTTTTGGAAACATACTGTTTTTGTATATTTTTGAATATTCTTATTACCTTAGTTCACCCTTTCCAAAATTCTCATTAATTTATTTGATATCTTAATTGCACAGTCTAATGGGTCAACTCATGCTGTAGTTGTTTAACTATGTATGTGACAAATGAATAATCTTTAACCTTGGATCTTGATTGTCCTCAGTAGTTGATGGCTTTTACTGGAAATTTCCAATATGTCATCCTCAGCTATGCTGGGGCCTTTTGATATTAGAAAAGGTTCAACAACTTTCCCTAAATTTAGGACATTGTATGCCATCAAAGGGGGAATGCAAAATGAAAATATGTCCAAATGCAGGGCTGTTGTGTACAAATCAGCAATAACGATATCACATTAGCTATCTAGCTACTGTGATTTCAGCATGGCCGTCTACTAGGGATTTTTTATGATTGTTATGAAGAAAAAAGATCACTATTCCACTCATCCATTGATTTTCTGAGCCGCTTATCCTAACCAGGGTCTAGAGAAATGTAATATTTTGAAAAAAAATACAATGTTGTGCAATTATTTGAATTTTTAAGTCTTTATTAATAGAGAAAATACTGACATTTGTGGATTCCTTGTGCTGGCAAGTGAGAATCTATCAACACTCCATTTGGAGGGAAATGTAGGTCCAACACTTCACCCTACCTCTCTATTCAAACACAAATTGGCACACCCTACCCCTATGCGTGTATACACAAATAACAACCGTGTGGAGCAAAGTGGTAGATGCCATTGGTGAAATGGGAGTGGGAATATGAATACATATTTTTAAACCCCCAAAAATCTAGCTGTATAAAAACAAGTATAAGGATTTTAGCCCAATATCCTCGATCAAGTAATCCCTGCTTTTCATAAAGCTAAAGATAACTTACTTCTTACTTAGTTATGACACAAACATCTTGTAAATTCAGTTGTAAATTCAGTATTCATTAGCTTTCTTAAAGCTAGAAGTAGCTTCTTACATAGATAGTCATACATTTAGGTAGCATTAGCAGTGACTAACCACTGGCTGCATCGTAACTTAAAAAGTAACCAACAAAGATTGTTTGCTTGTAAATGTAGCTAGCTTATGATTTAATCATGCAAAAATGTGCTTTATATTCACCTAGCTGCCATTATTTTTACAGGCAGGACTTTCACGGATAATGTGTTTAGCACTCAGCAATTACTATAGATATATGAATTCGAATTTTAATATGAATATTCCTTATTTCTTGCTGCAGAGAAATAAATGTGTGCTATCTAATCTAATTTTATCTAATCTAAATCTAATCTAATCTAGATTAATAGACCACTACGAGAATGGGCAGTCCTCACATATGTTATGGAAACTAAATAAGCACATGATACAAAAATTGTTACCAAAGATAAGAGAGGTATTCTCTACCTCTCAACAAAATATACACTGTCAAAATAAAAGTAGCTGAGTCATTATTTGTGAACAGAATCACGAGCTAAAGAAAGAATTGCGTGTTCCCTACACCAAAACCTGTGATGCTGGTGAAAGCACAGGTGGTGAAACTTCATCCAAAAGTGTTATTGTCAAAATAAGCAAAGCACTAAAGCACAGGCCCAGGACTGTTTATGCCGCATGGGTTAGGTCACCCCTCACACAGCCCAACTGGAAATCCAGTTAGAGCCGCGCTCGGCAACATACAAGCAGAAGGCCCATGCAGAGATATAATCAATAAGCCTTAGCATGTGGCTCTGATCAAGCACGTATAATCTGATAACAGCAACTTACTTAGGCAAATGTGGTAACCAGGCTGATTATTAAAGTCATGAAGTGTTCACTGCAGCCAGAAAGTCAGCAATTACATCTCAAGGACATTTCACCAACCCTCGCTAAAATTGAGATTGGCATCCAAGGTCGAGAGATTAGAATCCAAGGAGTTAGATAAGTCTGCCTCATGGGGAGGGTGATGCTGGTGGGTGAAAATACAGTCTCTTATCCGCTTTTTTCCCCAAGTTGTTTTTGTTACGGATGCAAGTTACTGTAAATTGCATCATAGCAAAAATGCATGCAAAATGAGAGGTGGATTTTCAGTTTACCCATTACTGTAGCTATTTCTAGCTGGGGGTTTTATTCTGATAACATGTTTTGTTTTATTTATTTTTTATTTGAAATAATTACAAGTCCTTTACAGCCCTTATAGTAAATTAAGATATACTTCATGTTAGAAGTGCAAATAGATGATGGTCAAATAAGACACATACACATACACACATTTTCATACAATCACACATTTTTTCATATGTGATGATGCTTTTTAGACATTTTCATGCAAGGTGTGTAAATTGTACGTTTTTTCAGCAAGAAAGAGAATATACATTTTATGTCAATTACCTGTTTTTTTTTTTTTCATTTTAAGCAAAAATAACAGGCCTTATAGTAAAGTCACATATAGTTCACACTGGAAGTGCAAATAGTGTATAGTCACATATATAGTGGAGACCGGGGTTGGTTGTAACATGGCAATAGGGTGATAAGGAGGCTTAACTGCAAATGACATTCGGAATGTTGATGAGACTGGCATAACAACTGTGCAAACCCTGGACAGAGTGGCACTAAACAGTTTGGGGCGATAACATCAGCAGAAAGGGGTTTACTGGTCTCTATCGCATGTGCAGTCAATGCTATTGGCAGCGCAGTCCCTCCAATGCTTGTGTTCCCACACTTGAGTTATGCTGATCACTTTGTATCAGTATCAAGTTTTTGTCAGAATTCTTCTTTCCTATGTTCCGTTTCAACCCAGACTATGGGGTGAATTGTAGAACTTCACCCCTTGTGTTTGAGACTAAACTATCTGCTTTCTGTTTGTGTTGTAGAGATAACAGGTACACCATTTAATAACAGACACACGTGACCAGTTTGTATCACAATTTGAACACACTAGCTTAAAGGACCTCCAAGATACAGACAGAAATGTCAAAAATGTTACAGCCATCCCCGGTCTCCCATATACATATGCACACGTTTCCATGCAATCACATGTTTTTTTCACATGGGATGATGCTTTTTGCACATTTTCATGCAAAAAAATTCCACATGTTTTTCAGCAAAAAAGAGAATACACACTTACACATTTTAATGTTCAATTGTTATGTATTCGTCCAATTTAACATAGTGGGGGAAATGTTACATATTGGAGGTCTGTGCATTTTTTAAGCTGGGGTTTACTAAGAACAGTTTGTTCAAGAAACAGGCTGTTTTTTACATATAAAAAAAAAACAGGTAATCTTTGATGGCTCTTAGAGGTGAGTATATTAATAGGCCATGGTGTGAGAGCAGACTTTATGGTAAACAAGCAGATCATGTCACTGATCAGCGAATGATTTGATAAGGATCAGTGTCAGACACTGACACGTTGGTTTCCTGTCTGCATGTGCATGTAGCCTACAGAAAACCACCAGATGAGCGTTGTAATGGGGGGAGTGTTGGGGGAAACTGCAAACAGGCGAGAGTCACAAGCACATAAAACGCAAAGCTCTAAATCAAAACATGGAAACTAACTTCGATGCTTTAATAATAGCCACACAGAAGACATTATCTCACGTAAACTGATGAAAGTGTCTGCTAATACAGGTTTAAAATACAGGTTTAAATACGGGTTTAAACTGACAGATTATACAATTCTCACGCCTGCCACCCCCCCACCCCCGTTCAACGTTTACTTTTTTCAGTTTTTAGTGCTTAAAATTGACTCACAATGGCCCCAAATTTAAGCATTTTTTTCTACACAGTATCAATACAATATTAAAACAGTATCTGTTTTATATCACATACCAGCTCAGTGCAGTTTGAGGTGTGTAAAGTGTGTATGATGCCAATTTGTGGTATACAAAATATGCCAATTTGTGGTATATACAGTCATGTGCAAAAATCTGAGCACCCCTGGTTAAATGGCATTTTGGTGATTTTTTTTTTTTTAAGTGAAAAGAAGTACGCATCTTCTACAGCCCTGTAATGAAGTAACATCTAGTTCACATGGGAAGTGCAAATAGTGTATGGTCACATATGACATATACACAAATATTTTCACTTGATCACATGTTTTTTTTCACACATGAATACACAGCTACACATTTTAACGCACAGTCACCATAAATTCAACATACCGGGGTGAAAAAAACATAAAATATGTACGAAAATTATTAGCATCTGTTAAAATATTAAAATCAAAAACATTAAGGGCCCGATAATGCACACGGCGCACCGTGCTTTCGCGACTTGCGCAACCTATCATTGCTATTTTGTGCGAGCGCA
>JBBIGA010009135.1:0-15308 GCA_037576975.1 Alestes dentex | reverse complement strand
TCAAATAATGACTTTTGTGTTTCTATCGCAGTTAAGTATGAACTAGCTTGTTTGTTTCGTTTCGTAAGCATGGGATGGGTGGGGCGTGGCCAGCAACAGCTTATCTGCATGAAAGTGACAGAGCCCTGAAATGGCTCATTTTGAAAGGGACTGAAACTGTCAGTAATAGAGCTGGTGATATCTCTTTATGTGAGAGTGATTTTGTGCAAAGAACTTCATGAACTTGTTTTGCACAGCCCATTGACCTATTATAACTTGTTTTTTAAAAAAGTGAGTTTTGCATAATATGTCCCCTTTAATAAGTTAACATAAGGCTTATTAATAATAATGTTAAGAGTATTCAATAAATTCTATAAAGTATTCAATAACTACAATAAAATTAATATGTACACTGACAGCCAAAAGGTGTTGCACACTATGGGTTTTTACCACTTATCCAAATAAAACAAATCTCCTTTATAATATGTTAACAGTGCACACCCAACATTTAACTGGTTGTGTGGTGATGCAGAGGCTCGTTAACTGTTTCATCCTACTGACTGTCAATTAATAGCTTGATAAATATGTAACAGTTGTTCAGTAACTATGCTTGTATTAGGTGGTTTTGTGTTGGTCAGTAGTGATGAATGAAAAATTCATTTTCTGGCAAAATAGATACTCAGATGGTGAATATACTGTACATTTATTTTTTTTTAGCAAAGAATACTGTATGTACTTTTGAAAATATTAAGTGAGCAACATGCAAATGTACACACATCTCAGTGTGTGCAAAACCTTTGACTGGTAGAGTGGGTTGGCTGGAGAGTGAGGAATTTAAGGGTGGGCCCACATAAAGACCCTTAAAGCTTAGGCCCTTGTGGTTTACAGTATTACCACACTCCTGATGCTGAGTCTGCAGTGGCAGTGTTGTGAGGGAGAGGATGATTAGCCCACCTTCACTACTCTCTTCTGTCCGAGTTGAGGCTTGCCGTCCGGTCCCACAGGGTCTAGAATCACGCAGTACTGTCTACTGCTCAGCGTGGTCACGTCCACCACACCGACCACCTCTTCAGCCACCGAGGGGATGTGGGCCTCTCTGTCCGCCACTGTCACCAGCCACTCCTCCCCTGTCCTGCGGTCTCGTCCACCGGCGTCCCGGAAAGGCCGGAGAGCACGTACATGCAGCGCACTCTGAGAGAGCCAGATTAAATGACAATGAGTAGTACAGGACACAAACAGGCATGTACAAGCAGGTGGGCTCTCTTAATTAAAAACTTATGACCTTTTGGTTGCACTGAATAACCAGGAGAGAGAGAGAGAGAGAGAGAGAGAGAGAGAGAGAGAAAAGAAAATTAGTTACAGAAGAAAGAAATGAATAGATGATGGTAGCTACCTTGTCAGTGAGGATGAAAGCGTTCACAATATCGATGACCTCCTCGTGTGCTCCAGGCAGGTACGCTCCCACCTTACACACCTGCCACTCCTCACCTGTCACACATTTCAATTAGTGTGGTTGCAGTCACATCTAAAGTATTTGATCCATTTTTGGTGAAATTCCTAATAATGTCATTATTACTGTTCTTGTTCCATGCAAATTAATCTAAAAACACTTAGTCACTACTAACTTTGAAACAACTACATGGAACTCCAAACCCTTTGTCTGTCTTTCTCTCTCTCTCTCTCTGTCTCACATATGCGATGTGAATCTGAATGTGCATCTGAATATGTGTATTTGCGCTGGATTATCAGGAATCTGACAAATGAACTACGGCTAATCACAGGCTCAAATATGAATGTGTTTATATAGGCAGTGATGTGTGTGTACGTCTTACCAGTTACTCTGCGAACTCCACTGCGGTCCTCTCCCTCTTTGCGTGCTCTGAGGCGAATGGCCTGGTTTTCTCTGATCACCGTGGCTTTGATGGTCTCCAGCACCATCACCTCCTTCCTTGGGATGTAAGTTCCTGTGGGAGGTCAGAGGTCAGTAATACTTCTTTCTAACATGTAACGTTTCTCTAACATTATGAAATTCATATTAAAGTGAACAAATTTTGTCTTCGACAAATTTGTTTTCGATGACTTCAACTACAATGTTTGTGATGTCTGTGTACCCAAAAACATCACAATTAATTTTCAAATTCGTCAAAAAGACGTCAATACCAACAACCCGCTGGACTGAAATCCTCACAGTCCCCAGAAAAGTCCCCCAGAAAATGACAGAAACACTTTGGATGGATCATTTTCCCCCCACATCTTTCACTTCCAGATTTTTTGGCCACTCAAACCATCATCCTCTTTGTGTGTAGGGTCAATATAGACCTGTGTCGTCTTCTAAACAGATTCTACATGTCTGATTGGTTTAAACTTCTTAATTACTTGATAGTGTTGCCATATCCTGATTTTGAAGCTCGGGAACCTTTTATTGAACGTCATCGTTGAATTCTCTGTTCTTTCTCATAGGGATGGATGACTAAGGAAATTCCGCCTGTGTGTCACCTCTTATTAATATCCCACTAAAACAGGGGTGCCCAAACCTGTGCAGAAAGGGCCGCTGTGGGTGCAGGCTTTCGTTCCAACCAAAAGAAAGCCACACCTGAGTAACTGAAAACCAAGACCAACTGATTACAGAAGTGGAATCAGGTGTGCCTCCTGCTTGGTTGGAACGAAAACCTGCACCCACAGCGACCCTTTCTGGACAGGTTTGGGCACCCCTGCACTAAAACAAGAAGACATGGCTGACCATTCACGTGTTTGTAATCAGTGAAGTGAACTTTAAAACATACAATGCACAGCATTACTTATTCTAGGGCTAACAACAGTATTAAGGGTTTTTTTTTGGGGCTATTCTACTTCAGCAAAGGTTCGAGTTTGATAATGATAATAAAGGCAGAACGTTACCTGGCCCCTCGAACAGCCATTCATCTCCAGCCACTCGCTTTTCCGCGTTCTCGTCCTCAAAGTCCAGAAGAGCCTGCAACCGCAGGGCTGTGTCTGGATACACAATCTGCAGTGGAGTCACATTCTGAAAGACAAACAAAGAGAGAAAGAAAATACACTACTGGTCAAAAGTTTTAGAACACCCTGCTTTTTTGAGTTATTTAATGCAATTCAAGTTGTTCCAAGTCCAATGAATGGCTTGAAATGGTACAAAGGTAAGTGGTGAACTGCCAGAGGTTAAAAAAAGGATAAGGTTACCCAAAACTGAAAAATAATATACAAAAAGGCAGGAAACGCAAAATGGGTGAACAATTTAAAGCTTTTCTGCAGCAGTGGAGGTTGATCAAGCCTTAAAAACTGGTGATACTAATTCCTAAAGGTGTTCCAGCTTACAACCCCTCTGTCTGCATAGAAGCAGTGTTGGAACACTGTACTGTGGTACCATACCCTTGTGAGCATCCGCTGAACAGTACTGTACTGCAGAAAGTAGTGTGTTGCTGCGAAAATGGCAAGAAAAAGGCAATAAACCTGAGAGACAAACCATCATAACACTTAAAAATGGTCTTTCCTACAGAGAAATTGCAACGAAACTGTGAGACTGTCAGAACACAGAAACTGGGGCAAACTCTGACAGGAAGAGGTCTGGCAGATCCAAAGTCACAACTGTATCAGAAGGTTCTGAGAGTCAACAGACTGCGTGATAGGCGGCTCACAGGACAACAGCTTCAAGCACATCTTAATAGTGGTCGTAGTAAGCAAGTCTCAGTTTCAACTGTGAAGAGAAGACTTCGAGCTGCAGGTTTGAGAGGACGAGTTGCAGCAAGAAAGCCATTGCTAAGACGTCAGAATAAGACAAAGAGGCTTGCCTGGGCCATGAAACACCATCATTGGACTACTGAAGACTGGAAGAAGGTATTATGGAGTGATGAATCAACATCTTCACTTCATCACGCAGGATCTTTGTACGCCGTTGAGTAGGTGAAAGCATGGTTCTACATGCGCCTAATTGGTCAGGGGTTCATCCTAAAGCAAGATAGCGACCCAAAACATAAGCTATGCCAGAACTACCTCAGGAAAAAAGAACAAGATGGTAAGCTTGAAAACACGGAGTGGCCAGAAGTCTCCAGACTTAAACCCCATCGAGCTGGTGTGGGATGAGCTGGACACAAGAGTGAAAGCAAATATTCACTCTTCTGTCCAGTTATATTCATTCATAATTCCAAAGATTTTGGGAACAACAGATTATCGAGTGATTTAGGATATACTGCAATTTTCTATTTACAATGTCAAGTTGTCTTGCCACAATGAATTTACCCAGCTCTACTCAAAGTTTTACTTTCATCATTCCTCTTTTAAACCACGTGTGAACTTCAATACGATCTGCTTAGAGTTTCATTTCATTTAACAGTGAGCGAACTTACACATTTATCTGTAATCACTTTGGTTTGATACAATTGATAACCGTGATTCTGTGGACAGCAAACCAGTGAACAGTGACGTTAAACTTGCAAAAAACAGCAAAAGCAATGAACCTTCTGGATCTCTTCTCCTGGGTACAAGGGGAAAGGATCCTGGGCCAGGCGGATCTCCAGATCAGCATGACGAAGTTTAGCCTGTCCAGAAGTATCAAACTGAACGCGGCCTTCGTCGTCACGGGCTACTGGATTCAGAATCACACAGTAATGGCGGGGAGGGACCATAGTCATCCGAGTTGGGGGGAAGAGGACTCTGCAGGGGGATAAAAGAGGTCGGAGGAGTCAGTACAACACAAGGTTTACAGCAGGACGTATTCGCACACGCAAGTGACTAATCTTTTGGCCGTTTTCACCATAATTTCAGCATTTTTGTCCTCTCAAAGACTCTTAGAAATAAAGGCGATAGAAAGCATTCTTTGAGTGATGCCTCTAATTAACCTTTCAATGGATGGCTCTTCAAAAGAATCGTTAGTGTAAATCATGTACAGATTCTTGGTAAATGCTTAACTTTGTACAGAACTTTATATTTATACCTTCAGTAGGTTTTTTTTCATCTTCTGATAATGGGGTGAGTGCTTGACACTGTGGGAGTCCCCTTTAAAAGGTTATTTACATTCACATGCAACATTCACACCTTTTATAAACATTCTTTAATAATAATAATAATAATAATACACTTTATTCATAAGCGTCTTTCACGACTCTCAAGGTCACTTTACAGAAGTTATCCAGAAAAAAAATAACCAATTGATAAATTAAATTAAGAGGAGTTTATAATTTTTGTGTTATCCTCAGATGTTCAGGGAGGGCGTTCCACATTGGGGACCTTAAGCACAGTTCGTTTAAGGGCACTCTCCTCGGGTACGGCGGGCCAGCTGAATATCTTTAGGCATGATGGTGACTCTCGTGGCGTGGATGGTGCACAGGTTCGTGTCCGCCAACAGATCCACCCAGTAAGCCTCGCTGGCTTCCTGCAGGTTCCTTCACGCCGCCGGTGGCCGGAGCGCTCTCACGAGCAGCCTTCGTGGCCAGCTGCCTCCTGGGCGCCTAATCACTGGTGGATTTGCGGGCGGTCTGTTTTGTTCTTGCCATACTAGCGAAGTGAGATGGTGTTTTGCCACAAGAAAAATAGCGAAAATAATAGTAAAATAGATAGATTATACAATACTGTGGTTTGATCTGATGAATATTTTTATTAAATAATAAAACTTTAAAAATACCAAACAAAAACACGCCAGACGGAGCGGCGTCAGTCTCGCCTGCGTTCCCGTGACCTAGCAGAACTAAAGTGGTCCTCTTATGGCCTTGCTCAAAGAACGCTTTGGGGCATCTTGTTTAGAGTATAATTATGCAATAAAAATGGATCTGTGCCAAAATATGGTTCTGTGCCCTGTAACACATTTTCATATCGGATGTGATCATGTGACCATAATGAGAATGATAAGACGGTCAATCATATTTTTCTTTTCATCATGTTTGATTGCTCTTGCTCATCTCATTATTTTTCTGATAACACTTGCACATGCATGTGTACAGATATAGGTCATGTGCAAAAAAGTTTGTAGCCCTCGACAAGTGTCTCTACTATAAACACAGCACACTAAGCGCAGGGACTTGAACCTGGTTGGATGGATAAAATCCACCAAGGAAAAATACAAACACAAATCTGCTTAAAATAAATATAAGCAACATAATATTTCAACAGATACCCTAACATACAGTAGATGTCTGTAGAGGCCATATGCAAAAAAGGGCAGGTGCAGTCAAGAACAACTGCACTTTAACCAATTTGTTTGAAACCTGATTCTGACCACAGGGCTCCCTATAGTTATTCAAATACAAGAGTCTGTAAAGTGGTTGCCATGACACTAAAGTTTACACAGCTCAGGATTAGTGCAACCCCGGATGAAGCAACCCGGTTCTTTAAAGCTCATAATTCAGAGGTTGAACAGGTAAAAAAAAAAGGGAGAAGGTAAAAAAAAAAAACATCCCACATTCTCATTTTGGCATTCTTAGTGTTGAGCAACTTCACACTTTTCCCAGAGAATATGTGAATTAAACTTAAGCTTAGCTTGCATTCCATGATAAACTTTTTAACATATTATAATGAGTACAAGTGTGTGGACACCGGGCTAATTCATCAGAATTAGGGTGCTGACTCAGGACCTGCTCCTGCATCTTAACATCCTTATAAAATGAATAGGACAGCAGTCTTTACCCTGGATCAGTCAATACATACGCACTCAGGTTTCTCTGCTTTTTAGGATCAAAGTAGGAAACAACAATATCAAACATCATGTAGACTTTTACTTACCGTAAGTGATCTAATTCACAATGTGGAAAACATAACTAAGTCTATGGGTGCAAAAATTTCACCTCAGAATTTCACCTCAAGGCCACACTCTAAAGGCCACACTTCAACTGCCTCTATTTTTAGAATGTAAGAATCAATGATAATATATTTTCCTTCCCTCTGGTAGCACTTCCTACAATCACATTTGTGTTTCAAGGTATATGTTTTTTAATTATGTTATTTTTTTATATTTCAGTCCAATCAATCTGAATCAAAATTGTGGTAAAATGTTTTTTGTTTGCTTCCTAAGGAATTGTGACTGAAACGACTTTGTTGTGAGATCAGAGACTGACACTTAAATTGACTGAGGCTACCTCTCATTGTCCTGGCGGATGTAGGTGAGAGGTCCAATCTCGACCCGGGCGATGTTGGTGTTCTGATCCAGCACATGGATGTAGTGGTGCGGTGGGATCCTGATGATTGATGTGTCAGTTCGTTCGGTCTCCATTTGGCTGTTTGTGGGTCTCTTAGACATCTGAGAAAAGAAATATTACAGTGAGCAACTCTTGATGAAACATAAACTTGACTAAAATACAAACAGTGAACGTATTTCTCCAGAGATTTCAATAAGCATACACTAGTTAGACTGGACTGTCTGGGTTGCAAACTGCTAATACATATGTAAACTGTCACTAAGGCCTGCCTAACAACCCAGTCAAGTGTGAATATATAAATACATAAAGATACCTAATACGTTTTCATTCTGTCATTATATACATATATATATACCTGAGGTAGAACAGGGGACCAGCCTGCAGACAGCTATGAGTTTCACGATTTTTTTCATGGTTTTCCATCAGTTTCTTTTATTAATAAAATAACCATTTTTGAAAATGTATTTATTTACATTAGTAGATAATAATGCTCTAGCCTACTAGCATGTAGAAATGAATTCGTCAGCCAATTTTAGGGTTTGAGAAGGTATGCTTAGGCCATAATTAACTTTGCAACCCAACATGGGTGAACACAATACAAAAAGACATATTATTACAGGTTTACAGTGCAACATTTAATTTGATCACCTTCAGGACTAACTAGTTTTTTAACCTATGAAAGGAATTCTTACTGGATAACGAGATGAATGGAAAACGCTTAGTAGTGAACACACCCCATGTCTTATCTCTTTTAGGCTATAATCATGATAAGGCTTGAACCCATTCTCTGTCAGATACAGAAGGTCTCAGCGAGTGGGCGTATGTGATGCAATCAAGCTGTCACTGTAAAGATTACCTGGGACTTTGGAATCGTTGAGCCTCACCATCGTAAACAGGACTTATCATATGAATGACCTTCTCTAACTCATTCTCACGAGTGAACTCCTAAAACGCACACCCTACAGAACCCTAAATCTACTAACAAAGCATTTTCGCGCACATTATCCACAGTGTCCAAATAATCAGCGGTGACAGACTGCAACAAGCCAATTTCAACACTCCCTGACAAATTACGCCAAGCCAGTTTTCACAATGACTTATGGGACCCCAGTGCAAACAAGAAGCAGTCAACTTAACTATGGCATGAACAAACAAGGCCTGAATGTTGCAAGAGACAAGGAGTCTTGGAGTTAAGGGTTTGTCATTGCTTTGAACCACCCAGTCACATCTTCATTCTCATGCAGCAACCCAACCAGATGAGAGAGGAAGGGGGAGAAACAGAGTGAGAGAGAGAGAGAGAGAGAGAGAGAGAGAAAGGGAGAGACAACATGACACACAGCACCTGTCAGGTCACTCATTCATCACTATGCAGTTATCTTCAGACTTCATCATTATCGTCATCTGTCAAAACATGGGCTTCAACCACATATGTATTAAAGAGTAACCACAACATATGGGCTTTATTTTGGTATGAGTACACTATATAGATAAAAGTACTGGGACACACCTGTTTTTCAAGGTTTAGACTTGAAGGGCAATCTTAGTGCTTCAGCAAACCGAGACATTTTTGACAGTGCTATGCTTCCAACTATGTGGACACAGTTTGGGGTAAAAAAACTTTTCTATTCCAGCATGACTGTGCACCAGTGCACAAAGCAACATCCATAAAGACATGGTTGGATGAGTTCGGTGTGGAAGAACTGGTCTGGCCCACACAGAGCCCTGACCTCAACGCCATCCAACACCTTTGGGATGAACTGGAACGGAGATGGCGAGCCAGGCCTCTTGTCCAACATCAGTGCCTGACCTCATCAATGCTCTACAGAATTAATGGGCACAAATTCCCACAGAAACACTCCACAATCTTGTGGAAAGCCTTCCAAAAGAGTGTAAGCTGTTATGGATGCAAAGGGGGGGGGCAACTGCATATTAAGTGAAAGTGACCATTCTGTCATACGTTGACACACAGCAGCACAGTGTGACCAGCACGAAATTCTTCCTGTTCCCCAAGTGAAGCAGCGGGCAGCCAGGAACACAGCGCCCGGGGAGTAAGTTTTTCCTGACAGTGGCGGAGCTAGAATTTTTTACCCGGGGTGGCCAATCGGTTGTCAGGGGTGTCCAGTGCCACCCCGGACACCCCTCTGGCTCCGCCACTGTTTCCTGAACGCCCTAACCACTAGGCTACCAGCTGGCCAGACCTGGTTAAGTCTATTTATATATGTAGTGGTCAGGCGTCCCAATACTTTTGTCCGTATCGTGCAGAGGTTGACGCAGAGCACTGGAGTATTGGTGCATGAAACGCCCACATTCATTGATCCAATCAAGATACACAGGGGTGGGGCTGTAAACAACACTGCTAAAGTTATTTGTTATTGTATAATTCAGGCAGATGCAGCTTTAATTCGATATGGTTTTGCAGTCTAGATGTTTTTAACGAGCAGGACAGGTCTGCTGGAATGGACTTCAGTGATCTCTCCACTACCACGGACACTTCCTTGTACGTGTCTCAACAATTGAAATGTAGGTTATTTCCGTATTACTAACATCGTTGACGTTTCCATCGTTTATAGACTCACGCTCAGATTTACGACGCAAAAACGAACAAAAGTTGGACTTACAGTAAACTGGAGATTGTCAGACAGGAACAAGCAGTTGCAGCCTCCTGAAGGTTTTCCACAAGGCTACTTTTGAAAGTGGGCGTGTCAACGCGTTACACCCATTCCCTAACAACACACATTCAAGCCCCGCCCCCGTTGCCAGGCTTGACCAATCCATGTTGCTTCCATTATCATAAAAATGTCGAAAATAAGATCACAAAATAAGTAAGAAAGAACCTGAACTTTATTTTAGATTAGAGAAGACTTAGAGCACTGTACCAGCTGATCAGTACTGCAACTTTATGAAAGTGGCTTAGTGTTAATTCAATAAAAAATGCATTAGCAACAGACGATGAGGCAATGAGATTAAAAGTCAGTCAGTTCACAGATTAAACAGTTGAGTAGTATATTGCACAAATTTGATTCATAATGACTTAAAAACTTAAAAACATAAAAGATCACCTCCAGAACGTGGAGGAATTATACAGTCTAGACCATGCCAGACAGTCTGCTCTAAAAAAAAAAAGAAATAAAATTCCAAGACTTCATAGTATGGTCTTAATAATACGATTTGCTAACCAAATAATATTTTCAAGGCCCTAAATTTTAATATCGATATTAATAAAAAAAAAAAATACATAAATGATTGCAATGAATGAAACAGAAGTGGTCTGGTGAAAGTCTTTGACTTTGTCAACAAAATGCAACTTAGGGTTGAAAGGCAGTACTACATGTTCATGCTGCTCTCAGCCTCACAAAAATGATCACATTATTAATACTGTTTCTAAGGCTTGATAGTATTGGCTTAATAACAAGCTTTGTTAACCAAATAAAAAAGTCGTGACCCTATCCATTACATTTGAAATTTATTACAAATTTATGACAAATTATATACAATGGATTGCAATGAATGAAAAACAGGAATGGTCTAGTAGAAATAGCACATAAATAAATGTGACTCATGCAGTTCCAGTCACACTTTAGGAGGCTTGCTGGAATACGGATGGGTGATGAATTAGGGTAAATGCCGCCACCCCCTCTTCCAGGGAAATCCCGGCAGTCACATGATCTACGGACAGATGCACACACACTTGTGCCCGGTGTGTGAGAGTGATCGGTCGGTAAATAGATTCAGCCAGTTTCGGATTAATCAGGAATGAATGTGTGCTGTCGAACATTTAAAACGCCACGACAGAAATCATGTTGGGATCTAGACAGTTCACCGTCTGGATCAAGTTCAGGAAGAGAAGAAAACTGCGAAAGGTTTTCTAGATGCATCATGGATACAGACCTGGGTGAAACAGCTCCTCCCTGAGGAAGATGAGCAGTAAACATACACAAGGGGAGGAAAAAGTGGCTCTGGTTTGTATCGTGACGTTTTTGTTTTATGTGGAGGGGGCAAACTTAATGCACTATATGGAGTAAGTATTGGGACACACCTGCTTTTGGGTTTGGGCTAAGCCCCTTTCTTGGACAACAGCATGCTTCCAACTTTGTGGACACAGTTTGGGGAAGGGCTTTTCTATTCCAGCATATCAGTACCCCAGTGCACAAAGCAGGGTCCATAAAGACATGGCTGGATGAGTTCGGTGTGGAAGAACTTGACTGGGCGCACAGAGCCCTGACCTCTCGCCCAACATCAGTGCCTAAACTCATAAATGCTCTACAGAATGAATGGAAACAAGTTTCCACAGAAACACTCCAAAATCTTGTGGAATGCCTTCCAAGAAGACTGTTAGATCTGCAAAGGGGGGACCAATTCCATATTAAAGTATTTGAATAAAATGTCATTGAAGTCCCTGTTGGTATAATGGTCAGGCATCCCAACACTTTTGTCCATATAGTATAAATAAAGGCAAAAGACTGTATTGTGTAGTTTATTCATCAAATGACCTGTAGGTTTAGGGGAAAACGAGCTTGGTAGCTGAATTTTATGATGTCTGTTGAGTCCAGAAAAACATGCCTATGCAAGAGATTCTTGATTTTAAAACGAGTCTTCCATTAACAGAGCCGGGGCCTGCGCTCCACTGAGTTGACATGTTGGGTGTGTCAGGTTAAACATGGGCTTTAGAAACACCCCTGCGTCATTGTTGGGGTAAGGTAGTCCACCAACCAAAAACTTCCAGCCAACTGAAGGAAAAATGTTGGCCAGAGTTCAGCACAGTTTGGTAGTTTATCTCCTCCAACACACTCACTATAGCTTGCAGTAAACAGATGCGGTGTGTTTGAGCACAGGAATCACCAAGCTGTGCCGGACACAGACCCTCCAAGACCTGAGGTGGTCACCCCTGGTTGAAGACAGTAATTTTAAACTTTTAAAAGATGTTTGCGTTACCTTATTATCAACAGTGATGTTCTTTCAAGGCTTAAACACATGAAACACTGCACCACAGCACACACATGACTGCACAGTGATAAAACCATAAAAAAAGGAAATCAACAACACAGAGGGATGGTTTCCCAGACATGGCTTAAACTTAATCCAACATTTTTCCTTCAGTGAAGGATCTCTGTTCAGAATGCTGTGTAGACCAGGACTAGGCTTAATCCCTGTCTGGAAAAAAAACCCCATACATTTACATAAAATCTTTGAAAAACAGCAGACAAAAAAGGTTTCCCAGGTCAATCGCTTTCGTTAGACCATGCAGAGATCTAGAAGTTGATATGGATTGAAAACGTGTGTCAGATGGACTTCTTGTTCATAGACAGCCTTCAAATATCTCAATAATTGCAGAGGACTCATTTGTTGGTCTGTACAATTGATCAAAACATTCATTATTAATTAAGAATGAATAAAACATCCAAGCATGTCAGAATAACATTTTTAAAGTCTAGAGGTTTGCATTACAATGACATTGTGCCAAGTTTCATGAAAATTTGATACAGAGCTTGCAGTGCATATGTAAAAAAAACTCATGGGCATCCTGCTGAACTATATGTTCGGGTTCAATCACTGTAATGGTAATATACTGTATATAATACATGAAATAATACATATAGTAGTGATACAGCACTAAACAATAGTAGATTTCATGGTCTGGTCGTGGAAACAGTTCACAAATTCATTTTACACAAGGCTTTTTTTTTACATATTAGCCTTTTGCAGTTCTTCTTTTGCAGCACTTGCAGTGTTGTTAATTAGGCAGCACAGTGGGCTTAAGTATGTTGCCTGGGCTTTTAAAGAGCTGAAAGATGTGTATTTGCCTAGTGCACATCATACAAAATCCAGACAATGACCTGTGTATGAAAAACAGAAGCAATAAAAGCCCAGTCAAACAGAATATGTGAAATTTGGCTCAGAACTGGAGCAGGATGCTGAACCCTTATGTTTGGGAATGTTCTCCAGTCAGCATTTAGCCGGCCCGAGAAGGCACTGGGCTGAGTTGATGTAGCACTTGTTGCTCATATATTATCCAAGCCTGCTCCAGTTTTAGTTTTAGTTTTTCTGCTGTAAATGAGACTGTCTGAAGTGAGGACAACCCATCTCAACGGAACCTTCTAACTGTTTCACAAGCTGATAACTTAAATAAAGGTATCTTTGTGCAAGGCAGCATCTCAAAATAAGTCCAGTTGTGTCAGGCATTTAAAATAAGTTCCACAAAGTAGACTTTGGTCTTCTATCTTCAAAGGTATAAAGGGCTGAATCCGATTGTGAATTATATTTTTGGTGTAGATAAATTGATTGCATTTAGGCATTTTATGGTATTTAGGCATTTATCCAGAGCGATGTGCATCAGTGCTTGAGTAGTCCACATCTGTTCTTCATACCTGTAAAGCTATACTGAAATCAACATCTGCTTTAAACCAAGTTACTGCTTGCTAAGTTACACACCTTAATAAACCCTGTCAAAGAGAAAAAAAAGTCATTCATTCATTCATTTTCTGTGACCCCTTAAACCTTACTACGGGCACCAGCCCACCGGCGGACGCACACACCATTCACTCTCACACTCACACCTACAGTGAATTTAGAATCCCCAGTTCACCCGACACGCTTCTCTTTGGACTGTAGGAGAAACCAGGGACCCAGGGGGTAAAAAAACCATGCCACTCCAAGGAGAACATGCAAGGATCATGAACACTGAGGGCCGATTTTCTGGACAGGGATTAAAAATCTGGATTAGTTCTGGATTAAGTAGTGCTGTGGATAAAGATTTTCCCACTGAAAAGGAAATTGTATGTTAACAACAGTTTGTTTAGTTTGTTGAAACTTTTATTTTGTTTATTTAGTTCGTCAAAAGGTTTATCACACGGATCCTATGTGATCGAGAGAGAGAGAGAGAGCGAGAGAGAGAGAGAAAGAAGTGAAAAGATAAGATAAACCTTTATATGCTAAAAAGCATATTCTGAAATATCAATGCGACATTTGTTGGGTTAATGCAAACGTCACTGTTTAAATCATGCATGGTATTCTTGTTTCTAAATCCAGTATGCTATAACCCAAGTGACTTTTGGGATTTTTTTAGGAAACAAGGCACTAGATGACTCGGCAGATCTTAATTGTCTCATGCTGAGAATCTTTGTCCTCCATTCCCAGAAAATACGATTGAAGGTTATATGCTCCTGAGTGCACTACCTGCGCTCAAGCTTGTGTAGCTCACTTATGACTGATCTATTAAACATTCTACGCAAGGTGAGCAGGGCTGTGTTAATCCAAAGGGCTCTAGGGACTGAAACCATGGGCCAGGGGATCATATACAGCTCTAGAAAAAAAGAGACCACTGCAATATTGTTCAGTGTCTCAGGTTTTATCTTTTATAGATGCGAGTATTGAACTGAACAGCTTTGCCTTTGTTTTCAAGAACTGCTGAAAACATTATATCATAAATGACAAAACATCAAAAAAGAGAAATACTGCAGTGTTTACAGAACTTGAATAATTCAAAGAAAACAAATCTCTTGTTCACTCTTAAACAAAGTGGCTTCTAGTAGTGTTTTGCCATCCCACTGGTCACATTGCGAGAGGAGAGTGTGGATTACAGCAGTGGTTGTTTATACTTTTCATCATTAATTAAGACTTGATTCAGATAACCATCTAATCAGTACCTCATGAAGCAGAATGAGGTGCATGTATAGGAATTTAACAGACACTGGCATGGAATGGTTGTCATACTCGCAGAAATGCTGATTTAAAAATAAATTGCAGTGGTCTCTAATTTTTTTTTTCCAGAGCTGTATATGACAATATATGACTTGCATACAGTTAACTCTAACCTCAGTCTTTAGTCTATATTTAGACTTTACATATCATGGCTAACTGTAACTGGTTAAGTAAAGGTTTAATTAAACAGTTCAATATAACGATCTATTACTGGCACATTATTTAATGATAATATAGGAAAGCAGGAGACAATGAATGACTTTTTATGGATTCAGTATGCAATACTGTTTCTGTATAATGTCCCTTTCAGAGAAGAACACGTAAGACACATTTCTTTTGTAGCTGAATTTCTACACCAGATGGCAGTATATACTCAAATCTTGCTTGTGAATATAGGAACACACACGTACACACACACACACACGTACACACACACACACACACACACACACACACACACACACACACACACAAAATGAAACAACCACATAG
>JBBIGA010009066.1:0-15311 GCA_037576975.1 Alestes dentex | reverse complement strand
GCAGCCAATCAGCAGCAAGGAAAAATAAATAACGTTCTCGGATTGGCTACTTTCAAACCTCCTGCCTCTGAGTACAGTAGTTTTTTAACCATCCCAAGGCGCGCTTTCTTTGTGTTCCCTGGCCAGTACAAAAACATTTATACAGTTATATTTTATATGGAATTGTAGCTAAATTTACGTTAATATTCATGTTACAAAATTAGTAAATTATATTTTTCTTAGTCATTTAGAACTAAAATGCATAAAAAACCATATTGCCATGAAAAAAGCAAAACAAAAAAAAGCGGAGAATATTTGCAGTTTCCGCGTTATTGTGGGAATTTCCGCATACAGTTATCAGTTAGGTTCTCAGAAAAAAATCTATGTTAGACTGATTCCGCAACTCCTGATTTTACTGTATAGGCATAAACTTCATTCTTTACTGTATACATGCTTGCAAGCATGTCACTGTCCAAAGAAAACAAGTATTTCCACATTTGGAAATACTTGTTTTTTCATTTGAATCATTTGAACATAGCAGCCCTTTTTTACGTAGTGTAAAATATTTACAGCGAAAAAAAACAACAGAAATATTACATTTTTACACAAACTTATATTGTAAGTTAAGAATCTTTTTATCTTCACTGTCACTGCTGTGCTGAGGTTGGTCCACCACCCTACCAGTATCTGCCCTCTGTTGGTCCTGTAGTGATCTTGACCATCAATGAACGGGGTAAATGAGGCTAATAAAAAATGAACAACGAGTGTAGATACACGGTTGGTGTACCTAATAAAGCTGCCAGTTACAGTGTATACATTCAGCTGGTTGTGTCCAAACTTTTGACTGGTACTGTATATCTGAAGGGATATTTTAGATTATGTCCTGCTGAACACAACCCAGGTCTTGAGTGTGGTACTGGATGTTGCAAGTGCAGTGTTTTGTTCTTATACCTCCCATGTGAAAGTGGCTTTGGATAAAAGCTAAATTAAAAAAGAAAAATTATAGCTGCCTCAGAAGAAGCAAACACTGATAAAACTCACATCCCAGGATGAAACAATATGTTGTTTTTTATTGTTGTGTTTATGTTGTCACTGTATTCCATCAACCTTGTCAGGCCTGCTCATTTTGTTCTCATTGTATTTTGTTCCATGTGTATGTTTGTCCCCATGTGCGTTTCCTCAGGCCAAAGTGGAGGACGAGGTACTAGAGTACAAAGATCTGGCTGCACTACCTAAGGTTAAGGCCATTTACGATCTGCAGAGGCCCAATCTCTTATCCTGTGAGCCATTTCACACATACTACTCCGACGACAGGCTAGAGCGCCTCAGCTATGGGGAGGTACTGCACTAAAGGCCATGTGTGTACCTTTCTAGCATGCCACTTGTTGCCTTTAGATAAGCTGATCTGTCCTAACGTAGCTTAGTGGAGCCTGACCTTGTGTTCCCAAATGCCTTGGTCTGTGCCACATCCATGTTTGTATTCAACTCTTGCTGAATGCTGAATTTATGGAGAGGACATATGCATGTTTTTTTCACACTTCACACATGTGTCTATTGTAATTATACATGTCTTTCTCTAGAAACGTCTTTCTTCAAAGCATGTAACCCTGTTTAGGATGCACATCCTGGTACTGATTTAGGGCCTGATAGATATTCATCTTAGGGCCCAACCAGGCGGATAATACTGGCTGATATTTAGGTCCTGTTGGTTTGTCAGTTTTGGCATTTAGGATAACATTTTACTGAAGGTCAGCATTTTTAAAGCTACATGACATCTATATAAGTCTTCGTAGCTGACATAAACTTACTTAAATATGTATAAATGCTTATTTCAGTAAGTCCCACTTGCCATAAAGGCCACTTTGGAAATTTTGTTGTTTCACCTCAAAGAATGATAACTGACACTTGTTTAAATAAGCCTTTATTCATGTCCATGGAAGTTTGTCACAAAAAGCTCAAATAGGTGTCATATAGCCTTACACATCATCTTTAATGTAGTGTTTCAACAGTGATATTAGCCCTGTCTTATATTGTAATAGCTTTTGTTTGTAGAAAACAATGGATGTCCTTATGCTCTCATTTTCATTTGATCATTCACAACCTAGATGTATATCAATCAGTAAATCACTAAAACTATTATCTGTTTAATTTCTGAATTTATTTAACTAGATTAGCCAATATAATCACTTATCAGAATTTTTTGCTCCTAAAAACTGAGGTTGTTTTAAACTTTAAACTGAGGCCAGGTTGTAAAATCTGTGGTCATATCACCCCTGTTATTTTTAGATTCCTTATGTTTCTTACATTAAAAAATAGATGCATGGTACTACTTATATATGTGATCGTGCTCTTTATCAGAATGCAGGAAACAACTGTGTTACTAAATCATGATGGTATAAAGAGATTAGTATTAACATGGTCACCCTTTTTCTATTCACTTCCCCTCACACTCCACATTAAGAAAATGAAGAAAGAACTTCCACCTTTGCAAACCCATTAATCGAATTATCTCTCTCACTCTTTTTTTAAACTCTTCCCTCCAAAGTCTCTGGGCACACTCTCACCTTATTCTCAGGTAATATCCTGATAAAAGGTAATATCCTATGTCTAAAAGATTACTTGTTTGTCCGTTGATGCACAGAAATGAAAATTCTTGGCTGAAACCAATAAATGAAAAGCCTTTTTGTATCATTATGTTACTTATTTGATTCTGATATAATTCTAGATTTTGTGAATTAAAGTTTCAGCAATAACCAACAAAGAAAGAAAACAGCACTTTTAGCCATTGTTGTTGTAAACACTGCATTGTTAGACCTTTTTACTTTTATATAAAAATTTCACCTCTTTTACCCTTTTTATGTCATTTTTGGTTAGTTGAAATTTCCTGGACACTATCTGAGAGCAGTGTGTATGTGTCTGTGTGTGTAGGACATGTATGACACTGTGGACCTGAGGCAGCGGCGTTCCTCGAGCCCTGGCTTTATTGACTCACACTCTTACAGTAGACAGGGCATGTCACCCATCCTCCCTCGCTCGCCTCAACACTACTACAGATACGGTGAGTGTGTACACAAACTACATACGTAGATCCTGTGCATATACACAATATACACACAGCATACAGTGAAAGTGACCATTCTGTCATATGTGAATACACCACAGCACACATTGTGAACAGAAATTCTACCTCTGCATTTAACTCATTCACCAAGTGAAGCAGCCAGGAACACCCGGGGAGCGCCCGGGGAGCACTGTGTGGTGCCTTGCTCAAGGGTGCCTCAGAGGTGCCCATGACTTCCTGATCACAGGGTGACTGCCCTAACCACTAGGCCACCAGCTGTCATCGTTAGAAAGCAAGATAAGCATATTAAATGTTTACAATAGTTTCAAGCACAGAAAATAAATTGAAATTAGAAGTCTGCGTGGGACTGATTTTTCCCGCTCCCGCAAGTTTCTGTCCCGCTCCCGCAGAAATTTGTAATATTTCGACCCGCTCCCGCCCGTATCTGTTATGGTTTGTCCTGCTCCTGCCCACTGAATCCCGCAAGCAAGGCTGGTGGAGTATAGGGTGGGCCAAAAATACTGGACACATTTTAAATGCTATAATATCTTGGCTTATAAAAATTAAATAAGGTACCAAATTTATTTGTTGCATAACTGACATACAGGAATTTATGAAACATAGGCTATATTACGTGGGCACGACTTTTACATTAGGGTATACATGTCTTTTATATAGGGGTAGATTTGGCTAACCAGTCTTCCACAAAAAATACAACCAACAACGTTTCTAACTAGGCTACAGACCTGAATTTAAAAAAAAAATGAGAGAAATATAGGGAAACATTGAAATTTGTGGCGCGACTCTGCGTTTATTCCAACCCCAGACAGTGCGCTCATTGCGCTTCCATTCTGCCGGCGTCCCAGAGATTCCCGGGCAAACATCTGCAGGTTAGGTGGCCTAACACATATGTTGTTCCCCACATAAAAACAAACTGTAAAATGTATCCAAGGCAAATGTATACTTTGCAGGAGTCCAGAGAACAATGTCTTTGTCCTGCTCCCGCGAACACATCTCTCTATTCCCACCCACTCCCGCAGGAAACTCTCAAATGTAGACCCTTCCCGCAGGAAACTCTCAAATGTAGTCCTGCGGGCGTCCCGCCCTGTTGCAGACCTCTAATTGAAATTAATCTCTGTAGATAAGAAATGGTCATCAAATGGGAAAATATTAGCTTTCCATTGCTTATCATTTTCTCTTTACATTTATTTTATTTTGCTGTAACTGGCATAGTATGGCTTTCCTGCTTTTACTGAAATGCGTATTGTGCCTGGCTGATGTGCAAACAAAGAGATTGTCCCTCTTGATTTGTGTTCTAACTGGAGCTGGAGTATTCATTCATGCTTTACTTCTGTCACTGACTGGTGGCTTGGCACAGGCTCTGAGAGTGGCAGGACCTCACCACATTACCCACACCTGGAGGCCAGGTCCAGCACACCCACTACCAACCAAGCACCCAAGCATTTCCATGTGCCAGGTAGGCCACAGGTCTCCTTCCCATCCACTGAAAGCTGTTTAATAGGATCTGGCTAATATCATTCATTGTCCATTTGATCAGCTCCACGTGCTGTATAGCTGCGCTTTGTAGTTACCTGTTTCTCTGAATCAATTGTTAGCCCCTTTTTGCTATTCATCAATGTTCAGGGCCATCGCAGGTCCACAGTGAGCAGGTTTTATTTGGATGATAGATCATTCTCAGCAAAGCAGTGACACTGACATGGTAGTGCCATGTTAATGTGTGTTGTGGATCACACATAACTGCTGGTGGGCTGAGAATCAAAAATATTTATTTAAATGTGCTTATTAGAGTGGACAGTAAATATGTTTAAAAACTCCGGGAAGCACAGTTTCCCTACTACAATAAACTCTTTTATTAGAAAAAAAACAAGGAACAGTCTTGTTCTGTGTTATCGAAGGTCTTAATTAGCATTGGTCTCAAAATCTTCAAATCAGTCAGGTCCTACTATTTACATGTTCATTTGTTCCGTCATGGTCACTGTGGAGATCTTTCTAAAAATTTAAAATAGATTAAATTCTGAGATCTGGAGAGCTTTCTACATTTTTTAAATAGATTCAATTCTGAGATATAAAACAGATAAAGTCAGAGACACCGAGGAAAAACCTAGGAAAAGAAAGAATAGTTTGAAAATTGAAAAAATGAAAAGAGGGCTACCAAACTCCACAAAGACTGATCAGCCATAACAATAAAACCACCTGCTTAATATTGTGTAGGTCCACCTCACCTTGCCAGAACAGCTCTGACCCTTTGAGGCATGGACTCCACAAGACCTCTGAAGGTGAGTTGTGGTATCTGGCACCAAAGTGTTTGCAGCATTGTGTTGCAAGGTGGGGTGTTGGACTAGTTTGTCCAACACGTCCCACGAACACTCAGTTGGGATCTGGAGAAGTCAGGTACCTCAAACTATTTGTGAGTAATTTTTGTGTCCGGGTGCAGTGACATGCTGTGAGAGGCCACTGCCATTAGGGAATATCGTTGCCATGAAAGGGAGTACTTGGCCCACAAGTCCAGTAGGTGGTACATGTCAAAGTAACATCCACATGTATGACAGGAGCACACTGCCTCCGCTGGCTTGCCTTCTTCCCATAGTGCCATCTCTTCCCCAGGCAAGACACATCCACACGAGATGAGACATGTGATGTAAACAAAATATAATTTGTAAAATATAAATATCATTGTTTAATTGAAAAGTTCTGATGCTCATGTGCCCCTTGTAGACACATGATCTTCTACACATCGTCTTTAAGAACTGACTGTTCAACCCACTCCTTGACAGGTGCTGTTGTAACGGGCTAGTCAATATTACGCACTTTACCTGTCAGTGGTTTTAATGTTGTGGCTGATACATATACTTGATTTTTAATTATATGTCAGTGTTTAATGTTCATACAATTTATCTGAATACATTTCAAAACATAGAGAAAAAGCGGACGTATTTGATTTCCTTGTTGAGCAGAAATTGTCTTATTTTTCTTAGTTGCAGTGGATTTTGAGCTTAAAAATCTCTTAAATTTTCAGATGTCTGAAAGGTTTACAGTATTACATGTCCTAGAGTACGTCGTCTTCTATTTTTTACCAAGTTTCTGTCCCTTTCATCTAACTTCCTTCAGCCTGCCACCACTCTTCCCACCATCCCAACACGCACTCACACAAACCCTAGTCATTCTGACTGAAAACAGAAAACACACAGAAGAAGTAGAATTACACATAACTTTAGAACACCCTTCTTCCCTTCTCTCTCATCACTGTTTTCTCCTCTGTTTTACTTTTCACCTTTCTTTCTTTTCTCAGCAACAGTGGAGCCCAACATCTACCGGAAGCCTCCCATCTATAAGAGACATGGTAGTGTGTGCTTGACCTGTCCTAACTCCTCGCCCCCTCTCTCCTGAGGCTGCTCATGCCTCTGGGAAAGATCTTGGAATAGCAGTATTGACACTGAAGTCCTTCACACTTAAGAGTTTAGACTCCTGCTTTGACACATTTCGCTCATGTAGTTCAAAAATCTTATAACCAATAGTTAATTAAAGAAATCTCTATTTCCCAAAATGTTTCACCTTACTTCAAATGTAATTGAAAGCAAAGATTTAGTGTCTGAAGTTTGCTTTTTTAGTTTCGCAGTGGAATTAAAAGTGAAGGACGCTTGTTACCCACCTCACCCACATGCCTGAAACTGCAATGGGTCTCTAAAAAAAGCAAATTATGCTAATTGTTAATGTTAATCATACAGTATACATGTTACATAGCAAAAAATGTAAAAAAGTGAAGTAGGTCACATGATTACGGAAGCAGCAAGCAGTGCTTTATGCTCAGCGTTAAAAAAACAGTGACTTATAAAATCATTACATACAAATGAAAAACAATAAATAAAACAAAGAAAAAATAATTCATTTATTTTGCATAACCTTATTTTGCACACATAAATTTTTTTGCTTTTTTTGAAAGAGCAGGTATCAGATGTATGTACCATGAAGTGATCACAAAATATGTTTACAATGTGCCTGTGTTTTTCATGCCAACTGTGCTTGACCCCATCCAATGCATGCTCGTGAAGCACAAGATTTTAAAGGCACAGTGAAATAATGGAGCCATTATTGAGCTCAAGACAAAACAAGAAATGAAAATTCAATGATAAAGAGATAAAGGTGTTAATGTTTTCTTTTCTCAACAAAACATTCTATGGGAGTACAAAGAGAACATAGACTGTGCACATATTGCAGCCACATCATGACACAATCTTCCCCACGTTTCCTAAGATATGTACAAATTGTCCAGAGTTGAAAACGTGTCATTCTGATGGTAAACATTTTTTAGGTTATGCTTAAGGTAATGTCTCCATCTCACTCCTGTGTTGCTATCGTTGTTAAAAGGAGTCCTTTAGAAATCTGTCTTTTAAAACTGTAACACAAATTTACACCTGGTCTTAAAAGGTAGAGGAATGTCTATGCAATATCCTGACGTTTTGCATATGTAAGAGGAAGAGATGTTTATTTCACATTTTACTAACTGTACATTAAAGCCTCGTGTGCCAGTTTCATACAGAACAGAATGCATTTGTTTTGTGCTTGATGTCTGGCACAAAAGGCTTAGTACATCAGGCCTAGTTTGTAAGGAGTGTTCAAGGAGTTTTGTAGTGAATTTATGTATACTGAAGCGTAGGTTAAGTGCTTATATTAAAGATTTTTACTGTTTATTTTTTTAGAGCAAGAAAAATTGGATTAGTATTCAGGATTCATCATTGGAAAAGACAAAAGTGGTATTGTGCTTTCTTTACTGCAGAAAGTAGAAATTGAACAGCAGAGTCCTACATGGAATATATTTGGAAGAATAGGGTAACTTGCGTGCACTGATTGAACATCAGTTCCACTTGCCTTTGTGTACAAATGTGGCCCTCATTCTGTCTTTCTGCTGCTTGCTTGACATAAGGAGGCAGGGCTGGCTCAGCCCCCTGCCCTTTTCACTTTGGAGTGGAATGAAAAAAGAATGAGGCTCGCCGAAGCGTGGTGAAAGCCTATATTTGGGGGCAATGCTTCTCCTTGCCTTCCATCGACTGGGAAGTGGCCACATGACATGCTACAAAGCCCCCCTACGCAAAAAGTTAATTATATACTGTCCTGCACTTGTCTAACATGGCCTACTCTTACTTCAGTCTTGATTTCTGTTTTTTCATTTGTTTTTTTTACCATGAATTTGAATACATCTCCTTTCAACAGCAGTAATATTGCACCTTTCCCTCTTAATTGCATGTCAGTTTAAAGTAGATTTCCCTGTATGTGTCCATTACAGGCTTGTGACATTTAATCTTTTGTCAAAATGTAAATTACGCATCGGATACACAGACATGTTTATTGTATATTAAACCAGAAAGGCATTGGAACACATATTTAGAATCCTGCTTTACATATTGTGCATAATATAGGGAGCAATAGTAGATTTCTAGCAAGAGAGAGATTAATTATTCCCATTGCCTGTCCGACACATTATGTGGGGAAGAAGCCAGCTGAGATTGCGTTTGACCTGATGTTTATCAAAGGCCTGTTCAGGCTTGAGTAAAAAGATTCAAACTCTCTTTGTAGTGTGATGGCCTCTGCAGGGTCAGTGCTATAGATACTGCAGTGAGAATACAGTGGGTTTAGTTGAGGTAATGTGACATGTATGGTAGTACAAGTTCTGCTGACTCACATCAATATCTGTCATTCCAAGAAATATCCAGAGAAACAATGTAACTGCTACCTAAACCTAATTTTAATCCTAACCTCAGGAACCTGAAAGAAATCTCTTTCACTCAAAAAATAAATAAATAAAAATAAATGACATGAATAATTATGCCTCAGTTTTCAATCTAGTAAAGTACAGTAGAGAAAGCATAGATGAAACTTGGGTAACAATGAAGGCTCGTATTCATAAGGCTTCAGTGACACCTGTGTAAAATCTTTCATAATAACTGACATAAACCTCAATAAAGGCTTATCTCGACAAGCACCTGTTGTCATGTGGCTGCTTCATTTATGATGTCTGTTAATTTCAGAAAATGGTATGATAGCTTTATGTAGTTTTATGGCTGTTGTTATGAAAGATTTATGGATGTGTCATTTAGACTTTTCTCTGGTCTTGAGTGTAGTTACAGTTATGAACTTACAGTGAACTACAGTATTTTACCCATTATTTGTTAGGTTCTTGGTGTTCCCAAAAAGTTGATTAACATTGAATACAACATCTTGGATCTATAGCTCATGTCTACTTATATTTCAATTTATAATAATAGAGATTACTATTTAAATATTATGTAAATATTACGTAATAAATATAACACTGTCAGCATTTAAACCACTTCAGCACTAGTATTTTTTCCAGTACGTATCTTTTACTGAAAGTTGCAATATGTACAAAATGGAGAATGAAACATCGGCATTTGGCAGACGCTTTTATCCAAAGCGACGTACATCAGTGCTCAAGTAGTCCACATTTGTTCTACAATAGCTCAGAGTTTAGGTTAATTCACATATCACAAGCCTGTAATTAATTCCTCACAATGAATTTTTTTGCTACTTGTATGGAGGAGATGCATGTATAGCTGAAAGATCTCGTGATGCAGCGAGTGAGTGAGTGCAGTGATTTGCCATGCTTCATATGCGGATCATGAGATCATGCTGTTTTCGGCTCATTTGATTCTCCTCCATGTGGGTACCAAATTTACCTCTCTCACGGTACCTCTCATGGACTGCTCCTTTTGGGATACAAATAATTCCCCTCTTTTTTTCCTTTTCACTGTTTGTATCACATGAATTCAATTCCTTCCATGCTTCTGCCGTACTTTCCCTGACCTACCACTTGCTCTGTAAGTATTCTCTGTCCCTATAGCCTTGCACATGTGTCTGTCTGTCCCAGTCTCTGTCACTACATGCATTTGACCATAATAATTCCATTTGACTCTGCACCTTTTCTGTAATAGACTATTGTCAGCATACTGTGAGTTCTGCTGCAGTGTTTGGTTGTCAGTGGGATGTGTTATGATAATGGTAGTTCAATTTGCAATTAGGTTTTAGAATAATGCTTAAAGAGCAGTTTGTTGCATTTATGTTAATTTTCTGATTGTGTGCAGAACTTATGCTGGACGTTTTGGGTTGCTTAAACTGTTGCTGATTTATCTAATTCCGCTGCTTCGAGGTTTCAGAATTGATTTTCATTTTGAACCATTCATCAGGTGTGACTGAGGTCATTAGTAGTAGTGGTGTATCTTTCTTTTGTCCACTTGTCTGCGTGTACTTCTATCTGTCAGTTTGAAGAATGGCTTGTACGTCAGCATTTTTTTTAACCCAATGCCTATGTGACACATCTACATAGTCTCATCAATTACCATGGACAAGAATTCTGACAATTTTGGCAAAAGAACAGAAAATCACAGAACAAAAAAGAACAGTGTTCTGCAGGAAGATCTGCATATGGACATCTTTTAAAGAAATACTCTATTCCACCATTCTATATCAACTTCCCACTACCATCATAAACATGTTGTCAGTGGGTTTTGTGTTTTATTACATTTTAAATTTTAAAAATAGGAAAATTTAAGATATACATTAATGTTTTGTAACATTATATTGTAATGTTGTGATTTCTTTTTACTTAAGTAAGGAGTTCTAGTTGGTCTGAAGTATACTTGTTTTTTATTTTAAACTGGGCATTTTTGTGTTGTCCTTGTGTTTGTTGTGTCTATGATGTATGCTTGAACTGTGTGATAGGGAAAATCAATCATTTTGATGGAAGATAAAGTGAATCTTAAATGTTCAATCTTATGAAAAGACCAAATGAAAAGTACGGATGTATTCCTGTAAGGTTGTCCTGATGTGTTTTCTCAAACATGCGTTCCCTCTGTGTATTTTCTTTGTGCAGACAATCGCAATGAAGCCACCAAAAGCAAGACAAGTGAAGATCTCCTGCAGTCCTCCAAGTTGTCAACAGCTTTTTCACCTGCGCTCTACCAGCACTCCCAATCCGAATACTACCAGTATACCAGTACCCCAAAATGTAGGTGCCAAATGTTCCACTGTTGTAATGCAAACTACCATGTACTCAAATCCATTTTTTGTAAATGTGGAAAAGGCTGGGCACATATGAATGGTAATTGCGGTAGCTACACTGTGTTACTAAGCATCGAATCACTTTGATCTTCTCCAGCTGTGCTGTATGAAACCTCAGAGGATGCAGGCTCTTAAACAACGTGAGACTGTGATAGTGATGCTCAAATTGATTTGTATGTTTGTAAATCGGTGACCCTGAAGTGATGTATGAGAGATAGGAGGATAATGATTAAAATGTAATAGGTGATTGCTTGTTTTGGCTTCTCTTAAGGTGTCTAAACACACTCCTTTTCTCTGTCATTTAGCGTGATTCTGTTTGATGCTGTCTGCATCATTTATCTATTTCTCTCTCCTCTTCACAGCTTCACGGGTTCCCAGGAGAAGATTCTCAACAGGAGGAGAAGAAGATGGCTGGAATTATGGTCTTCAAAGAGTATGTCACTAATGATCTCTCTCGCTCTCCTTTTTTTCCTCTTTCTATACATTATGCCAAAACATTATGATCACTCGCAGATGAAGCACATAAGCAACTCTGACGAAGGCCAAATTGTTATTGCCAGATGACTGGTCAGAGCATCTCTGAAGCACCAAGCTTTTGGGCAACAGGGATTAGTGAATGATGGGGGGATGAACCACATACTGCTGAGAGGGTTTTGGGCACCCAAGTCTCACTGCTTCTCTCTTGGGCCTCTGCTACGCTAGTTAGCCCCTCTCGGGCCTCTGCTATGCTAGCTAGCCCCTCTTGGGCCTCTGCTGCACTAGCTAGACCCTCTCGGGCTTTAGCTCTAACCACCCCCTCCAGGACCAGGACAGGTAACCTCCTTGGAGCTGGAACAGGAGCCTGGAGCTGCCATGGGGGCGGCAGCCTTCTTGGAGCTGGAACTGGAGGCGGAGGCTGCCGTGGGGCTGGCAGCCTTCTTGGAACTGGAGCTGCCGTGGGGCCGGCAGTCTTCTTGGAACTGGGACTGGAGGCGAGGTGGTGGCTGTGACGACAATCTCTCGCCCTGCTGCTGTGACGACCTCTTGCTCTGCTGCTGCGGTGACCTCTCGCCCTGCTGCTGCGGCGACCTCTCGCCCCACTGCTGCGGCAACCTCTCGCTCTGCTGCTGCGGCGACCTCTCGTTCAGCGGCAGCTGTGGCGATCCCGAGTTACCAGCTCCTGGGAGAGTACAGAGAGCTCTCTCAGGAGCATTTCTTCTTTCACTGGGGTGCGGCGCCTTGATAGAACTGGTCGGTCCATCTGTCACGATTCCCCTTGTCTCCCCAATGAGAGCAGGCACAAAGGCAGACATCCATACTTGCTTCTTTCTTTATTTTCACATTTAACACAAACCAAAAAGAACGAGGGCCAGAGTCAAAACTCAGAACACAAGGAGACCTAGGGAACAAAACCAACATAGTCTGATGGTGGACCGACAACTAAGGTCCACCTAAACTGAACTTAAATACAAATATACAAAACCCTAACACCCAATAACAAAACACAAGTACTGACACACCCCAGCTGTGGCTAATGGTGCCTTCACGTCCTATGGGAATTATGGTAAATACCAGAAACCGACTTGAAAACTGTACATGAACACTCCCTCACGTCGTAATTTCCACTGGGGAATTGGGAGAAATTTTTGATGCACGAGTTGCCGGGATGAGATTAACGTTGACCTTTCAACATGACGGAAAGCGTACTCTTATAAATCCTATAAATATTTTTTTTCGTTGTTGTTAGCAAATAGTTCGCAGCCTATACAATGTTGTGACATACACCATTTTAATGACATCTGGGTGTACACCTAATGTCATTTTTAGACATACCTTCACTGTTTGGTTTTACCTACCCTATGCTAGCAGCAGCGTCAGTGGAGGATAGCCTCCTAGTACTTTGCGGTTGACAAAAAAAGGCATTATTTCATGTAAATTTATTTGGTCTGTAGTGTACGCCAGTGACAACAGGATTTTCTGGGACCAAGAGATGACCCAGCCCGTAGCCCAAACTCTTTATCAGCAGGAGGGAGAAGTCTAAAACTGTTTTTCCCAAGTAACAGCTCAAGACAAACTGTGGGTCCGCCATGTTTTTTCTTCATTACGACATTAAAAGCACTTGAACCCAACGCACTCGTAATTTCCAAATTACAACTGGAAAGGATCATCTTTCCAATAGCATGTGAAGGCAGCATAATAATAAAGAAAAAACCCTTTACCCTTCAAAACAAAAGCCCCAAAACATAACTTTACCTAGTGGCCACTTATGGGACATGACACTAACTTTATTCCATCATATCTCATTGCGTGTTCTCTTGACTGTAATGAGCGTTTTTTCACTAATAAAAATGTAGCTTTGTGTTTCTCAGATTAGTGGTCTTTTTAAAACCATCTTTCAGCTTTGAAGTGAGCAAAAGCAGCTTTTAAATCCTGTAGAGAAGAAATCTCTTTTTAATTGCTCTTATAACTTTGTGTACCGAAGTCTTGGTGCCCCACTTTCTCTCTCTGCTAACTCTCTATCCTTTCACACATAGACCAACTTTCTCTCTCTCTCTCACATCAGATTCAGTGTGGGATCGGCAGGATGATCCTGAAGGAAGAGATGAAAGCTCGCTCTGGTTCCTATGACAACGACCCCTGGGGCAGCGCACGGAACTCCCGCCGCGGCAGCAAGGAGACGCTGCACAGCATGAGCTACAACAACACCATCAACGGCTGTGAGTGTTGCCCTGCAGCGGAGGGAGGCAGGGTCACTATCTGTGCATTGCTGTGTCATCTAAGCCATCAGCTGTTTTATGAAAGCAATACGTCACTGTGCATGACAGTGATTTTAGACTTTTAGACATCTTCAGATGTGTTTAACAACTTTTTAACCAGGAAAAACTATACTGCATGGCCTCTCTTTAATAAGACTGAAGACAATTGTGCTCTCGTGGACATGGATGAATGACTTTGATTTAATAAATTAATTATGCAGAAGTTTTGGAAAAAATATGTGCAATTTTTTCTTTTCACCCTGACTTTTTAGGTTTTCTTATGATAGAAACAGAAAAAAATTGGCTTACACACAGAAGTACAAAACTATTTTATTTAATTATGTTTGTAAGTGGTAGCCTGGCGCTGAGTTTCCACTGTTATGGAAAATCCCCCCAAAGTTCTTGTCTGAAACCACTGGCTCACCTGGAAGAAACATCTTGATTGTATAATATTTAGTGTGTAGAGAGCTGTCAGTGGAGGAATGGGTCTGTGCCATCTCCTTAAGTTCAGTGATTCCTCACCACACTTTGCAGTAAACTGTGGGATGAAGTCAAATTTAGAATATAATTAAGAGTAAACAGATTACTGGAGAGTACATTCACCAGTTCTTCTACAAGCGAATGTTCACATACACTTAAAAGGCGTTTACTCTTGTGTCCAGACACTTGTGTCTGTCTCACTCTTTCCATCTTTCTCTATCACTATCACACTTGAGAAAGCAAAGCAGAAACTGTACATTTTGCTTTGTGCTGATGTTTATTACCAGCCCACCAGTAGAGGGTTTGGGGGGCTGTAAATTCCTTTTAAAAGAAATTCACACTTTCCCCATACACTGCTTGGCTCACGTTTGACTGTATGCATTCCATTTCACTTTACCTATCCATGTTCGCTGATATTTTCTTCTCTACAATTTCTCTCTCTCTCTCTCTCTCTCTCTCTCTCTGTCTCTCTCCACTTTCCTCTCTCTTTTTTTCTCTCTATCTCTGTCTCACTCTCTTTCTCTCTCTCACCCCTTGCACGTGTGTGCAGGTTCCTCTCATTTTTATTTCTGTGTGTCTCATGGGGAGGTGTGCAAAGCAGCTGGATTTTTTCCTTTCTCTTTCCTGGTCTTTCTTTCTGTTTTCCTCCTTTTCTAAAGCATGACCGTGGCTCTGTTTTCTCCATGTTTCCCTCCCCTCCATGACCATGCCCTCTGATGCATGGAACAGTCGCACAGTGTCCCTGTCCCCTTTTATTCATTGTGAAAAAATAAAACTCCTGGCTACAAGAAGCGAAAGTGAGGAGGGGAAGAGGGAGCAAGCCTCATGAAGTGTGTCACTGACTCATGCAGTGCATGCAGCGAGGGTAGCCCGGAGAATGCGAGGTACAGTGGCTTGCAAAAGTATTCGGCCCCCTTGAACTTTTCCACATTTTGTCACATTACAGCCACAAACATGAATCA